>BQNB010125897.1:0-19689 GCA_026074375.1 Tanacetum coccineum
TAACTTGTGAAACGTTAATAATTATTCTTAAAATAATTGCTTAACCCTCGTTTGACGTAAACAATAATTTGCTTGATGCCCTTTTATGTTAACTAATCATTTTTAGCTTACGCGATTTAACGTAACGATTTCCATTAAAAACAAACGCGTACAATACTAAAAAATGGTGACTTTATTAACGTCGTACATTGTCCTAAAACACGAGGTGTTATAATTTTTCTCAACAACTTTAGGAATAAACTGAGTTGTATGCCTTGAAGTTTGAGGTTTTTCAAACTTAGTGTTCACACTTGAACCATTTTGATTCAGTTTAGGTTCAGAAAACTTTGCTTGTAAGTGTGCTCTTAACTTGGCATTTTCAGAAATCTGGTTATTACTTTTTTGTTTCAAAGATTCAGTTTTAAGTTTATTTTGAGCCCGTGTCTGCTTGATTGAATCATAAAGATTTTTGTAAACTAACTCAAGATGTTCTCTTTCCTTAACTAAGGATGAAACGTTAAAAGCTAGTGACACGTTCTCATTGTCAAGTTTTTGAAACCTAGAATCAAGATTTGTTTCACATGGAGTCACTTGACTCTTTCCTTTCAATTTAGTTAACAGTCATTTCAACTCCTTAACTACAATTGATTTTTCTTGCAATTAAGCTTTTAGATCATTTATCACAAAAGATTTGTTATTAATTTCTATAATCAATGAAGAATCATGTATTTTCCAAGATTCATCACAAATTATTTTCTCTTTATTATGCTGCAAAAGTTCAAGAGAAATGCAATATTCCTTAAGTTTTGCAAAAAGTTTTGATAGCTCAGTAAATGACTTGTTCGATTCTTGTTGATTCAAAAGCTCAATTTCAATATTTTTACAACTATAAGAATTATCAACTCTATGCAAAGATCGCAATATTGTACACATAACATCACATGAGATATTTTCTTCCAAGAATCGGTCATTGTTGATTAAAAGTTGTTTCTTCTCAATCTCAAAGTATTTCTTTTTCACACAACATTCGTCTACCACGTCTTTCATTTGTTTAAAAATTGCTTTCATTTCATTAACCTCTTCCCTTTTCAAAAAGTTTGAAAGATTCTCTAAGATTTTTAACAAATGGTATGACTTCTTCTTCGTAAGCATCTTTAATGTGACTCACTCCCCAACTTCCATAATGAATACCATAGATAACAGTTTGGTCTTTGATGCAAATATCAAATTTGTCAAGATGACTCTTAACTTGTTGAATTGACTCTTTGACCAAACTAGTTGTCAGAAGTTTTTTAGGAAATACTTTTGTTGGTGTTAATTTGACAACTAACATTGTTGGAGTTGGTTTTGAAACATGTGACCAATAGACGTGTTCTGCAGACAACTGTTTTTGTAGAACAAAATACTCAGAGTTTATTTAGTATTGTGTAATCAGTTAGTTTATTATCATTTTCTTATTGTTTTTCTTTCATTTTTAACCAACTCTCTTTAACAAGTATCAATGTTTCTTCAGAATCACACACAGAAATAGGATCATGTCTTTCAGCTAACACATTGGCATTATACAACACATGTTGTTTCCGTTAAACTTAATGAAGATACAAAGGATTTTGATAACCAAGAGCTGTTTTGTAAGTATTATCATAAAATCGTTGAGGTTTGGTTAACATGTGCATTGTTTGAACAGTTTGACCCGTTTTGTAAACAATGTTTTCAAGGTTTTTCTTAGCCTTTTCGAAAACCAAGATTTCATCGATGTACTTATCTTGTTTTTCAGTTGACTCCTTAAGTTTTAAAATATTTTTTCAGGGAGGAATGCATGTTAGATAGAATCTCAAATTGTTTTCGTTGAACAATTACTTGTTTTTCAAAAGCTTCAACTTTTTTATTACAAACATTAATTATTCCTCGCATTTGAGAATCTAAATGCTCTTCTCTTTCTGTGAAAATTTTTTAGAATTTTGTCTTTCTTCTAAAACTTTGACTTTTTATTTGTATCATTCAAGCTCACTGGATAACGATTCATTTACACTTTTAGTCTCTTGATATACCGTGTTGCATCGTTCTACTTGACTTTGAATTTGTTCAATTACAGACAATATTATAGCATTATCATTATTTTGTTCAGGAGAAGGAACACTTTGAGCAGCGTCAGTTTCAATCGTAACCATATATTCAGCATAAGAGATAACATTGTTGTTACCTCCGTAAATTCATCTATTAATCAATATTAGAAAATTATATGTTTGCAGAATATATATGTCTTAAACAACAAGATTAGGCATATCAGTCTCATGATAAGTGTCGTAATGAGGTACCTTAGAGAGTATGTCAAAATCATAAGTTGGATTAACATCATCTCCATTGACTGATCCTGCAAGAGAAAGTCGTACCATGGAGATTGCACTTGCATCATGTTCTTCATCACAGTCTGAATCAAATGCATCTATATGATCTTCTTTGAAGATTGATGTTGTGTTAAGCTGAAGATCATCACAATCTGAATCGAAATCTTCCAAACCATCAGCCAAAAAATCTTGTTGCTTTTCTTGCAGAATAGCGTCGGCTTCTTATGCTTAAGCAAGTAACATCTTCTCTTTAAACCATTATGAGTCCTTCACCCTCTTCTTTGTAGTACACTGCTTAGCAATATGACCTTCACCTTTGCAACTGTAACACCTGATTACCCTTGGTTGATTTGCCTTCACATCTCCAATAGTGTTGATAACTCATGTTCCTGTAGCTTTACCATTTCATGTATTAACCCCATAACCCTAAGAATGTCATCCTTGAACATTCTGAACTGTTACTCATCCATCTTGAATGGTCGCTTGAGTTCTTAGATTAGACGAAGTTCTAAGTTGGTTGTTTGTTGGTGGAAATCTTAAGCTAATAGTTGTACTAAGAAACACTGTAGCTTTGTTAAGACTAGCTATTGGATCATCTATTGAAAGAAATGATGGTATGACAAATCCTGAATCAAGTTGTGTTAACTGTACAGGTGGTTGTTATGGAACAACTGGTGGTTCATATCTTTGTTGTGGAGGTGATGGAATGATTTGTTGTTGAGTTGATGAATTGATTGGTTGATATGGTTGATATGGTTGATATGGAGGATATTCAGATGGTTGTGGATTGTATTGTGATCTCTGACTGTTGTAAGATGGGGGTGGATTGTAAGTGTGAGCAAGTAAGGAAAGTGGATCTTGATATCTTTGTCGCATTGATCAAACTTCGTTGACATCATTCTTATTTTGTTTGAGGAATGCGTGCAACTTATCAAATTTAACCTTTTGAAAATCTTTTACTTGCTTAGTTGCTGTAACAAACATACTCCATTTTGGCTGAAGATGATTAACAAACTTCGTATTAATTTGAATGGGTATCCTGGTCATTCTGATGATATTCTATCATTGATCAACTTAGCATATCTCAAATAAATAAGAGTGAATTGATTCTCTTTCTTAGATGTAAATCTATCAAAATCATCATATAACTTTGACTCGCGTTCTTGCTTTATTAGCTCAGTGCCTTCCATTAATTTCTTGACCTGATCCCATATTGCTTTGGTTGTCTTGTGATGATTGACAAGAGTGTATATATCAACTAGTAGCCCGAGAATAATGATGTTTGTAGCTTTGATGTCACAACTTTTCCTCAACTTTTCTTCAGGAATAAGATCGTCCAATGTTTGTGGACATTTGATCTCTGGTGAAGTTTCAGTTGTTGGAATAGTAATCTCTGCTTTGATTTGAAAATTACCTTTTTTATTGAATCAATTAACATTTCACCATTCTCCTTTCCTTCAATGTAAAGTAATATACGACTCTTCCAACTATCATCCATACCTTTTTCGAGCATTGATGATCAGTTTTCAGCACCCGCCGCAATAATATTCTCATCCACTGTAGCCATTGATGAATTGATGATTTGTTTCTGTATGTAATGATATAAAGGATCGTTTCGATGAAAAGGAAGTGTTGTGTGGTTTGATTGTTGTTGTTTGTATGATTTAGTGATTAAAGATTGTGTCTTTGAAGTGAACCGCTTATAAAGATCGAAGCTTTATCAGTTTAGTTGTACCAAAGTTAAGTTACAAACCCATGTGATTAAAAAAGTTCCACACTTTAAATAATTAGCCCTAGTAAAGTATTAGTGGCAACCTTAAAACCAATGATTTAAAACCTACTTTGCATTAATTACCCAATATAAGCCCTAGTTTCAAAACCTTAATTCCCAAATGAAACCCTAATTAAGGTTCGGTTGGGAAGTTCGGTCAAAGGAGGTTCGACTGGACTATGGTTCGACTGATGATGTGTATTTTACAAGCGTTAAATTTATAATAACTAGACTTACCAAACAAATAACTAAAAACATAACATTCGGGCAAGTATACCCTATCGATTGTAATATAGTATAAGTTAAGCTCAAGTCGTTCCACGGGATTTGTAGCAATTCATAGGTTGTCTATCAAGTAACAAGGCTAAATGATTGTCACGTATCAATTAGCCAAACATGTGTATAAAGCAAGCAAGAAACAAGGCATGATCCACATAACATGATAGATATAGATAGAGCAAGACTTTATATAAACAAAGCATACAAGTCATGAATAATGGGTAATTACCACAACAAGCATATCTACTAATGATAACATAAAATTCTTTTGGCCTATACACTACATCATCACGAGTGCATTAGAAATAGTTTATATCAAATATGCATACACATGAATTCCTCCCAACCTAGTCGGTCAACATAAGGAAGGGTCTTAAACATCATTTTACTTGGGTTATTTATCAATTTACCACACAATTCTCACAAGTATGATATTGACACGCCATAGACAAACGGTTCAAAATACATCAAGATAATTAACCCTTTCGGCCTATTTCATTTGCAATGATATACCAAAAGATAAACAATGATCCAAGCACAGATAACATCAAATTCATAAACATATATATTCACAAGTCATAGCAAAATCATCTAAATATATCACATATCCAACATATGAGAACAAAGTACCCAAATCGATATTCGAACTAGTAACAAGCACCAAACCAAAACCTATAAATCCTCATACAACCAACATCCTAAACCCACTAAGATGCCTCGAGATTCTGTCACAGACCCTTTGGAAATTTAGCAACACGTCACCAAATGGTGTGTTTGTAACGAGTTTAATATAGTGACTTATAAGGATTTGGTGTGAATCCTCTAAGTATCAAGATGATATATGTTAGGGTTGTGTGTAAAGGATTTATGAGGTCTGGAAATATTGGTGGAACATTGGTGAGTCGGGGTGGTGATGGTGATCGTAGCATGGCGAGATAAAGGGTTGTTTGGATCATAGGATCCAAGGATCCTCACCACTCCTTCCTCCTCTCCAAGTTAGATTATTGATATTGTGTGTAAGATATGACGTTCCAGACACCAAACGGGGTCTATTTATAGTTTTCTAACACTTGGGGACCAAGTTGAGGTGTAAATGATCGGTTTTTGGGAGTAAATTTGCATTAATAACTTATCAGACAAAAAGTGTGTTGCACAAACTTATTTGTGCGTCGTACTAAGGCTTAATGAAAAGTGTGTCGTACTTTATTGTAAAACCGGCGTACTTAGCTCCATTTTCAGCTCTTGGACCAAAAACAAAAGTTTTAGATAATTCTTTTCTCGTCGCGTGAGCTGTTGAATCAAGTCGATCCGAGTTCGTATGCCCAAGTTATGGCCAAAAGAGTGGACAGATGTCGGGAGATCTTTAACTTCAGTACTTTCTTCATTTATGCTTCAAATCTTCGTGTATTTTTTCGTCTCCTTCCATGACACGTCACATTAACTTATAATAGCAAATATAGTGTATTAAGTATCGAAAGTTCTTATAACTAATCAATAAATATATATATATATATATATATATATATATATATATATACACACATATATATATATATTTTTACTTATACACTGACTATATATAATTTTATACATATACTCACATATATATATCCTATATATTATATATATCATAATATATATATATATTATATATATATATGTGTATATGTATATATATATATGTGTATATGTATATATTATTCTATATAATATACATATACTCATTTTATACACTTATGTGTATATGTGTATATGTATATGTTATATGTATATATATATATATATATATGATATTATTTTTATACTTATTACACATATATATAGTACTATATATACGACATATACACATATTATATATTTATATATCATTTTATATTAACTAGTTACGTAACCCGCCCGAACGGGCGGGTTCGCTTCAGGTTATTTATGCGCTGTCGCAGTTAATAGAAAAGGTTTCTATGAGTGATTTGTTTTGGTTAATTAACATTGCAATGGTCGAGTCCAGCTTTCGCATTGAACAGATCAAATATCGCGGGCGCTTTTAAGTTATTTATGCGGTGAGCTGCCATTATTGGTCCAAGTTAATATTTATAGTGTATGTAAGGTCCTGGTCGACTGTTTTGTACCCAGGTGACCTAATCGCGTCTTTACTAGTTTCAATACTGTATTGAGTGATTATCAATTAATACAAATAAGATTGGCGAATGCACAGCTAACTTCTTGTTACACGATATCAACAACGGCTTGCTCATTACTTTTCTTCGTGCTCTACAGAATAGATCTATTATCAGCAAATGTTTAAATATTGACAATTATTTATTTGGTCTCTAAAATCTATAAGAATAGCTAAAACCACATTTATCCGAGCACTAAAACTCATTTTGGCGACCTCATATGGTAATAACCATTCATATAACTATTAAAGTGTACTATGTACCTTGGGCTCAAGCAGGTTAAGCGAAAATATGTTTATCCCTCCTAGTATAAACACATTATGTCTGAGATGTCGACTATTGCGTCCGAAAGCAAGTTGGAAGTCACTACACCCCACATAACGGGTTTAAACGTCAAAACAAAAAAGCAGTTTACTTTAATTGCTGATAGCTTAACAAACCAATTGTACCCATAGAATTTAGCATAATCTTGTTGTATTCATTTCTCTATCAACCTTTTCAACTCTTTGAAATGCTGCTCTGTGTACGCATAGATTCATCACATACCCTTCTAACATACATTAAATGCAACAATTCTAATGAGTTTTCCGTTGACATATTTCACATTTGACGCGTGTTATAATCTAATTATATTTAAATAAGATCGACAATTTCCAGATCTGGACTTAGCTCTAAAAAGGCAGATATTGTGAACAGTCCCCCCCCCCCCCCCCCACACATAAAAACAACATAAAAACACAAACATGCATTTCATCTACTATTAAGATATTCAACAAGCTACAGTACCATGAGTTAAGTTTTTGGGTTTATTAGTGTTCATATGTAGAGTTCATTTGCCTTTATCATGATAACTATTTATTTAGATTACTTATATATATCTAATAGCATAGGTTCTAAGAATCAATGTTTTTAAAAAGTTTTTTTTTTTTTTATATGAACCGGGAGCCGTGTCTCCACTTGGGGTCAAGGTTCAACCGGCGAGTTCATTTAGGAGTTTTTTCTTGGCCATAAACCGGCTCGGGTCAACTCGACCGGTTCACGCGTACAACTTGGGTGCAACATAGTGTTTTAAAACAATGGTATCTCATAAGCTGAGAGAATTAATTAATAACATTTGAAGTGATGACTTGAAAATATAAACATGCAGTAATTGATAATTTGACCTTATGAAGTTTACAACATTTGTTCTCCCTATTAAAACTCTTATTGATAGCTTTATACTGCACAAGAATTTGTTAATTAACAATATAAGTTGCCTATAAAGGTAAGAAATTCAGACCTTGGTGTGGGTAATTCATATTATTGTAAAACTTGAGTAGTGTTCCTTTTAACCCATAACGTAAAGTAAGATTATAAGTTGCCTACTGTTTACACATCTCCACTGAAATTAACAAAATGCAGATGTGTTTATTTGAACCCATTTAGTTATGTTTAGATTTTGTTATACTTCTAACACATCAAATTGGTATATAGATAAGAACAACAAAAAGCATTAAATTTTAAGTACTAACCTCTCCTTTCTCTTTCTGTGAGTACCCTCGAAATCCATTACTATGGTGCAAGGATCAATCCCGACACAGCTTGCCATCTAAACACCTTTAGTGGTTTGAGAAATGTTAAAAATAGTAAGTTAAAAATTATAAGGATTAGTGTAAAGGAACCAAGACATAAACCAAAATTGTTTCATACCTTTCCCTATTAACATCCATTTTTATGATGTTTATGTGAAATCGAAACACAGAATTATGCTCTTACCTGTTGTAAACACAAACTCAAAACTGTATACCAATCTCGATATACTTTGCAAACATTCAACTGCTTGTGAGTTGCGGTGGTTTAAAACAAATAATCTAATTATATCACTTGTTGACAAATGTTGACTTTCTATAAATTAATAGGACAACATTCACTGTAGACATCATTGTGGTAGTAAAGCGATAATACTACTTATAAGAGCTTTGCAAACATTTTGATGCGGTCGTAAAAAGCTTTCTATTATATAGGTTGGTATGATGCCACATAATTATCATAAACCATTAATCACTATGTGAACTTATAATGATTGATGAGTAGTTTTGTAGTAGTTTTAAGATGCAGATTCGAGTAGGAAAAATAAAACAATAATTTCAATCCCAATCAGAAAGACTTCAATGGTCTCCAGTAATTTCAAGTTTCATGAAAAAACATGTTTCAATAATGATGGATTACTTTCACTACTTTACGAACATAATTAGCTTGATGTGTCACAATTTGTAAGAGATGTGAAACTGTCTCAACAGATACACATGCAATTAGGAACTAATTTTGAATTTATTAATTAGAATAGATCTAGGGGCGTATATGTTGCTAGATAATGGTAGTACTCGTGACAATAAATTGTGAGTGCTACTACCTCGTCGACACAATGACGTAATGCCTCCTTTGCCATATCTAATACACCTTTTATCAAAGAACAGACCTTTCTCTGGAGATATAAGGTAAGGCTGATAACCATCTGCTTCTAGCACAATCTGATACCATTTCCATAGTCAACATTAAGCAACAAAATTAACTGAGTGAAATAAATTTAGAGGAAACCATATCCTTTTGACATTTTATAGGTCGAAATGTTTGTCAAGTGTATGTTGTTTGATCCTATCAAGAAACGTACTAAATGATTATTTAAGATAATTATTAAAATAGTAAATACAAAGGTGCAAACAATGTTAAGTGGCGAAATTGTTTTGTGTATATTCTTATAACACGAAATGTCAAATAAAAGAAAAGATTCAATGTTGTCGAAGATTTTACCACAACAAATGCAACACAACGAGACTTAAAACTCAAGAAACAGCGTATGGAGCATTGCCCGGTTAAGAATAAGCTACAACACGGTGCCTAAACATTGCCAAAAGCTCCCCAATCTGATAATTTTCCAATAAAGAACAAATACCATAAAGAGTTAGATGAAAAGTTAAATGAAAACCAGTGATGATGAAACCGACGTTGGTGATGCCCATTGACTTGAGAAGGACATCAACAAATGCAAAAAGGTAGGAAGTTAATCTTCTGTAGAGCCACATTCGTTGGTCGTTCCACCATCCTTTTATCGTTCCCCTACAATAGTAGGTAGGAACCAGTAGCTTGATCACTGTATATGACCATGAAATATGTAAAAGTTGCTATCAGGTTTGTACATGTAGGAGAAGCCGAGCACATTTTAGGTACTGAATACAAAGTAATAGTTCGGAAATTCTAGAAGCAGATGATACCTTTGGAAAGAGAGAGATGCCTGAGAGGAGACAATGCGAAAGGAAAGCCACATAATACAGTGTAGACAATAATTTTGGAGCCCATAAAAGGTAGCAGCAATATGAAATCTGAAGTTTCAGTGGGATCCTCCCTCGCCCGTATACCAAGGGGCAGTAGTTGGATAAAAGTATTTGAAAGTCTTTATTGTGAGACCAGTAATCACATCTTCCATTGGACAACCATACTTGACTCCCAACTGCATGTAAGTGTAGGCACATGATTAGTATTGCGAATATTACTTTCTTTAAAGATAAAAATTAAAATTGTATTTTTATTTAATTCCGGGAGATCTGAGAGAGAGTAGACCTCCTTTCCCAATTGAGTGTTGTGTTCATAACTACAGCTTGCATGGAGCTTGCATTTCTTTTCGAGCACATGGATAGCTTCTGCTGCTTGTATAATTTGTTTACGACTCTCTTTCTCCCAGTCTAATACTATATCCTTGCTATAGGTTATGCCACAGAGAGCATCTCTCCTGTGAAAGCACCCACTTCCAACATATAGACACCCTCTATGAGAGTCCATACCTCCAATCTCCACCTTTATCAAATTAAAAAATGTAGTCATAGAATCGATGAATACTACGTTCAATCTAGATGGTCATGCAAATGATTATATATACAGCCTTACCTCATTGATGATCCGCAAAGAATTGCAGTAAATAGATAAAGAACTTATACTAAAGAATGATAGTTACACGGTTCGAGTTTTTGAGATACATCCACAATTGTGAAATGGTTAGCTAAACTGAATCCGGATGAGCCAATGTTAAATGTTAATAGATAATAAATGAATGAGATGTACAATACGATACTCACGATGATGGTCGGTTGTTTCAGATCTGAAGGTGCAACCACTTGTACCGTTTGCTGCCTGCATGAAAACATAGTTATTCAGATTAACAACATTGGTCGTGTATGATGTCAGAGTATAATGTGTGAATGCGTATACTATTCTTATGGCTGGATATGGTTGCGGATTCTTGGTTTACTCAAAGGCGTTGACGACGGCGGTGAACCTGTGCCTGTTGTACATCGGTGCGGTTCGTTGTCTACTGATACAAAGGTGGATCAGTTTTGTCGAAGTGGGTAGCTACAAAAAAAATAAGATGTTTAAAACTGACGAGTGAGCATAGAACTCTATGACTATTCATTCTTAAATTTGTTCTTATTACGTAGTATATATTTCAGATCATGTGTTAAATTCTCTTAAACAATACAATACTAAACACACAGTCCAGAATGCAGTTTATATGACAGTTGTAAATTACTGTTAAGGCTATAATGATATCGGTTCTATATAGCATAAAAGAGTAACAGAAGCTTAGGAGCTGGGAGTATTTGAGGAGTTCGTCAACTGTCTTGGATGGTGCCAATGCCTGTTAAGGACCGTGGATTTCCAATATAGTCAAATCCAAAACATCAATAAATACTATAATCTTAGAAAATACCTTTATTAAAATTAAAGACCCAAGCCACTCCAAAGTGAATAGAAGCAAAAACTTGTTACCCGAACAGGACCTAAACAGGACTCTATATTCAAATTTTGTAGATGAATATATTATAGAGTATATCTTGAAATTATGGAGTATATCTTGAATATTAAATCTAATTATGGAGTATATCTTGAAAAATATAAATGTGTGCCATGTCATCATTGAGGTGGCATCCAGTCACTATTTCATATTAATCCAGTCATGTGTAGCACCTTATATATGTTAAGAGATATATAAAAGCACAAGATAATGCATTAGAGATATGTATAAATGCGCGTTATCAAAATCCCCCCTCTACTTAACATTGCTTGCCCTCAAGCCAATCTAAGAAAAGAAATTTAGAAACAAGGTCCTATGTGACAAAATAAGGGAAAATTTAAAATTTAAAATTTTTTGAAAATATCAAAAAAAAAATGGTTTTATTATAAATAAGCACAAAAGGCGCAACACCCCCCCCCCCCCCACACACACACACACTTAAGGTTTTGCTTGCCCTCAAGCAAAATAAAGATAGAAATAAGCTTTACAAAACAAAAATAGAATTATGAAAAATATTTTTGGATTTTTAATATGTGAAAACAAAGATGTTTGACAATACCCAATGATCTTCAAGCTGTTATAACATGACTAAGCACCTCACGAATAAGGAAAAGTATAATTCACTCAAACACTCGTATGTGATGTAATAGAGGGTAAAGGAAATCACACTCAATTGCTCAGACATGATTCATTAAGATTACCATAAGCTTGTAAAAGAAACAAAACTACACCGACATGGCGTAAGCACCAGGTATAAATATCAAAAGAGGACTTTTATTCGGGTTTTAATGTACAGGCTTCGGGTTTATAAAGGTGTGAATAAGGCATGGAAATATATACTGGAAATGGTTTTATAATTAAAATACATGTCGACAAGTCCAAGAAACACATGTTGCTAGTTACGACATACCACAAACCCGAGAGACAATCGAATATCTCAACCTCGAACTCGTACAAATAATATAACAATATGCCTCACAAGTAACCAACACATCAACTTTTATACATACTTTCTTTTTTTCATTTCTTTTTTTGTCTTTTCCTCTTTTTTTTTAAATCAAACTTTCCACGTTCACACAACCAACAATTTTCCCACACTTAATATAAGCGTACACCACAAAAAATACAAAATCAAAAGGACGTCTCCTTCATTTTCGTTGATATGGCACAGCACTCACAAAAAGTGCGAACAAACTATTAATCAAAACTCATCCAATCATACCAAGCAACTAGCAACCAACGGTTTAGACTTTCGATAAAGGGTAAGGCTAGGCTAAAGGTTATATATTTTTGTATTTTTACATAAATGGATGAGAAAAATGAATAGAATTGCTCAGCGGGTTAAACTAAGGTTATCTAGCACTAAAGATGAGTGCTACAGAATGGTTTTATTTTGGTGGTTAGCCAATCAGTGTAATTAGCTAAAAGAATATGTTAAATGGATGTGCTAATTTGGGTCAAATTCCTAAGTTGCCTCTTTATCACATAAAAATACCTATATCACGAACGTGATCTCACTGCGGTCTCATAATGATTGTCAAGCACAAGTTCTAGAATCAATAAATCATCGGCACACTCATAATAAAAGGAATCAAGCATGAAATATGTATGCTTACAGGCTCAAAATCCTCACATATTTACTAGAATGGTTATAAATGCGCAAGTAATATAATCAATCCCGAGTCGGATCTGCTTTATCAATCGGGAGACATCTCTGATTTCAAAAACTTTATTTATTTACTAAGTTTTATTCTAATACATTAACATAAGTGGCAAAAGAAATTAAGAATAAGATCAGATTTTAGATTACCGAGGGCGAACAAGAGTTTATACTTTTAATAATGTGTCTAAAAATTTTTTCAATTCATTTTCCCCCACACTTAAATTTAGCAATATGCGTAATTAGAAAATAACTTAAAAGTATGATAAGTGGGAAAAATAAATATAAGATAAACGAGACTTCTCGGGGCTCTTAAGTGCTCGGTTGAATTCTGAAAGATACAGCGTGAAATGGAACGCCATCAAACGCATGTGAATTCAACCACATATAGTATACCGATCCGAATATATATGTCACCTCCCAAGTGTAAGATTTCATCCAATCCAAGCTCCACATGTTTATTATATCTGCAAAATGGACAACTACAAAAACCGTAAAATACAAAAGCGCACTTTCATAGGCAACACGATTGCATTTAGTGTATGCAACAAGCCTTTAAACCTCTCGGTTTCCCGAGTGGACGAGTTCTAGTCTCGTGAGAGTTTCCAGCGAACACACCCACAATGTTCATAGTAGATTTTTGAATACAGTAGTCAAATACAAAACACAAAGGCCTTATGCGCGTCACACTTAAAAACTGCAAAGTTTTTCATTTTATATATTTTTTTATTTATACACAATTTACTAAAACAAACACACACAAAACGCAACGAAATAAAAAATACATAAATAATAAAATAAAATAGAAAGGAAATATAATAACTAGTATTACTCAAACATTCATAGCATATACGAAGGCAAAAACAAATGCGAAAAAAAAATCTTTTTGGACTTTTTTAGTTCTTAGGCAAACACTCATCATACACATAATAATTATATAACGTATAAAACAAATAATTTAAAAATTATTATTACCATTATTTTATTTTATTTTATTTCCAGACCAGAAGTGCATCACACTTAAAAGAAAGTGTGCCGTACTTTTAACCTAATTTTTTATAATTTTTCAAATATTCAAAAAATGAGCGCGGTAAAAATTTAAATGTGTGTCGTACACAAACAAATGTGCGGCGGTTTTGTTATGACAGAAAACATTTTTTTTATCACACTTTATTAGTTGACAATACATATATCAACACATAACACAAACACAGGCAAACACACAAATACACAAACATAAACTGAAATAAGAAAACTCTCTTTTTTTCGATTTTATAATTTTTATCGTTTTTACATAATTCAAATGCAAACACTCAACACGCAAACACAAACAATCAATCCAAACAAATGCAACAAACTGAGCAAACAAACAAGAATGTAAAAGTAATCTAAATGATAAATGATGCGAAAAAGAAAATATTTTTATTTTCAGAACCAGAAGTGCGACGCACACAGAAATATGTGTGGTGTACATACATTACATATTATTATTATTATTATTATTAAGACACACATAAACAAATATGCAAGCTAAGATGAAAACAAACAAAAACACTTAACAAGTATTCACATAACATAAAAAGAAAATGTATCTGATTTATTTTTATACATAATCGAATTTTTTTTGTTATGCAAGTGAAAAGTGCGGCGCACAAAGTTAATTGTGCGGCGTACTTTCTGCAAATTTTCAAATTTTTATTTTTTGTTCACAGATGCAATACAAGTGATATAATTTAAGAAAAACTAACAAACACACATATAGCATGATTTATTATATAAACAGGAGCATGCCATAAATCAGAATAAAGCAAAAACAAAAATCTTTTTGGTTTTTTTCATTCTGAATGACAAACTAATTATTCACAAATGTACAAGGCATATAATCATATAAAACAGAATTTCAAATGATCACATACCTGAGACTTGCAACTAGGGGGTTTGTGTTACCACTGAACTTAATCAGTCATGAAATGAACATTACGAACAAGGTCACATGGCAAGTGCGACGGTTTTGGTGTGAAACCAGCGCACATGCAGGTTTTATCTGTAAAACATCAAACGAGAACAAGGGAAGAACGACGCACTTAAAATAAAGTGCGGCGTACTTGTAGCAACAGAAGGCAATTTTTAAGGGTTTTAAGAGATTTAAACACACGTAAGATGCACAAGAACAAGCAAACAAACTTCAAACAACTAAAATAAATCTCCAGTAGCGGCGCCAAAAACTTGATGTGTGTTTTACAAGCTTTAAATTTCTAATAACAAGATTTACCAAACGAACGACTAAAAACACAACATTCTGGCAAGTATCCCATATCGAGTGTAATATATTATAAGGTAAGTTCAGGTCATTCTATGGGATTTGTATCAATTCACAGGTTGTTTATCAAGTAACAAGGCTAAATGATTGTCACGTATCAATTAGCCAAATGTGTGTATAAAGCAAGCAAGAAACAGGGCATGATCCACATAACATGATAGATATAGATAGAGCAAGACTTTATATAAACAAAACATACAAGTCATGAATAACGGGTAATTACCACAACAAGCATATCTACGAATGATAACATAGAACCATTTCGACCTATGTACTACACCATCACGAGTGCATTCGGAATAGTTTATATCAAATATGCATACATATCAATTCCTCCCAACCCGGTCGGTCAACATAAGGAATGGTATTAAACATCTATCTACTTTGTTTATTTATCAATTTACCATGTAATTCTCACAAGTATGATATTGACACGCCATAGACAAACGGTTCAAAATACATCAAGACAAATAACCCTTTTGGCCTATTTCAATTGCAATGATATACCAAAAGATAAACAATGATTCAAGCAAAGATAACATCGAATTCATAAACATATATATTCACAAGTCATAGCAAAATCACCCAAATATATCACATATCCAACGTATGAGAACAAAGTACCAAAACCAATATTCGAACTAGTAACAAGCACCAAACCAAAACCCATTGCTTTCTCATACATCCAACATCCTAAACCTATTGAGATGCCTTAAGAATCTGTCATGGACCCTCTGGAAATTCAGCAACACGTCACCAAATGGTGTGTTTGGTAACGGGTTTAATATAGTGACTTATAAGGATTTGGTGTGAAATCCTTTAAGGCGGAGGATGAATATAGTTAAGGTTGTGTGTACAGGAGTTGTAAGGTCTGGAAATAGTGTTGGAACATTGGTGAGACGCGATATGATCCTTCGGGGTGAAGTGACTCTGCGTGGACTACAGGCAGATACAAATGCACGTGTTTCTGGATCATAGGTCTCCTCACCGCTCCTTCCTCCTCTCCAAGTTAGATTATTGATGGTGTGTGTAAGATATGAGGTTACAAGCACCAAAGGGGTCTATTTATAGTTTTCTAACACTTGGGGACCAATTTGGGGTGTAAACGATCGACTTTTGAGAGTAAATTTGCATTATTACCTGATCAGACAGAAAGTGCGGCGCATAAATTTAGTTGTGCGCCGTACTTAGGCTTAATGAAAAGTGCGCCGCACTTTATTGTAAAACAGGTGTACTTAACTCCATTTTCAGTTCTTGGACTAAAAACAAAATTCGTAGATAATTCTTTTCCCGTCATGTGAGCTGTTGAATCAAGTCAATCTAAGTTTGTATGCTTAGGTTATGGCCAAAATAGTGGACATGTGTCGGGAGATCTTTAACTTGAGTTGTTTCTTCGTTTAAGCTTCAAATCTTCGTGTATTTTTTTGTTTCCTTCCACGACACGTCACATGAACCTATAATAGCAAATATAGTGTATTAAGTATTGAAAGTTCTTATAATTAACCAATAAATATATATAAAAGCACAGATAACGCATATAGAAATATGTATAATATGCATGTTATTAGATGAACTATGGTTCAGCTAGACTTTTAGGTTCGGTTGGACCAGGTTCGGCTGGACTTAGGTTTAGCTGAACTTAGGTTCGGCTGAACTTGGTTCGCTTGTAGGTTTCGGCTAGGAGGTTCGCTCGTAGGTTCGGCTGGGAGGTTCGCCCTTAGGATCGGGTAGGAGATTCGCCCAATTCAAAAAATAAGAAACCACAATAGTTTTGTGGGAAACGTGGTTCACATGTTTTTTGTATCCTTGTGCAACAAAATTAGGATCACTTATTTGTATAACCTAAATGGTTCGCACAAGTTGTTATTTTCCAATCCGAAACCAACAAAAAATCACATTTTTTCACTTAAAACACAAATAAAGGTTAAACTTTTTATACTTCTAAATACAAACACATCTAGGGAATCATAAAAATCAAACCTTTATGTTTTCGAACACTTAAAGTTTGAAATCCTCATCCTTATTAGGACGTGTATAGGCGAAGCACAAGATAGGGAAAACCAAAAACTTTGAAGCTTAAACACACACGGAAACACCACTAATCATTCCATGGCGATTGATACCAATTGCAGTATTATCATAAACATACACTATACTATATATTATAGAGAGAGAAAGTGAGACATGAGATAGAGAGAGATAAGAGAGAGAGAGATTTGATGGAGAAGGAGATGAAGAGAAGAGAGGGTGAGTGAATTCTAAAGATAGAAAGAGAAAGAAAGATTAGATTAAGAAATGTGGAATCACTAACCCACATCCCTCCCATTATGCCTCTATATATAGGCATGTGAGAAGCTTCTAGGTTAACCTAGGGAGGTGATGTGGGATAATACATGTTCATACATAATACATAACCCGACATTGACTAAACGTAAACTATGACCGTGTAACCGACACTTTTCTTATTTCTAACATCTAGGCGAGTTAATCCTACCATGGTCATGGTTACCTTTTTCTATAGTGTTTATCTCTACATTTGGTCCATCTCTAGAATTATAGTACATGTACCATATTAGCATGTAAAACAAGTTTTCATGTATCATATGAGTAGGTTTATAAAAGTTCACGTACCATATATGTAGTTTTTTTAATACGTGTATCATATGGGTAAATTGAGAAATTAGTTTGACTTAAACCCTTAAACAAAATAGTTACAAAATGACCAAAACCACAAAGCCACCTTGTTGACTCATATGTGCAACTTAAGCAAAATATCTAAATTGGGACAAATGAAAAAAAATCAAGGATGACAAAGTCGGTAAAAGCTTGTGACTATCATCATTCAAATGTGAAAGTTCTCAAGTTCGAATAATGATTGGTGAAAATAACACTATCGAAAATTAATTAAACAAGAATAGATTAAAATGACGAAAAGTAAAATGAGACTAAATTAAAGAAAATACAAACGGTGTTAACCTCATTAATCCCTTATCTTTTTCATGACATGATATGCGTGCAATGTCTACTCATAATATTATTAGTGGCTCTAATATCACATAGTCTAATATTGTTCATTGCTACTTATGCCTATGATCTCTAACTAGCTAATACTATGATCTTAGATATTATTTAGCTAGTATTGAGTCATTAAACACGTCAGCTAATATATATAACTTGCTAGTGATGAATTCTCAACACTTAACTACTAAACGAACTTTCATTGATATTGGTTAACTTATACCTTACAGCCTACCAGTTTTACCTACGTTAGGTTAACTTTAATAACACTAGCCACAAAGAGGAATCGGTTGTGCATTCATTAATCAAGCAATTAAGTTTCAGCTTTTAACCTAATAATTAGTTACTATCAATAAAGAAAAACTAATGAGTACATAGATATAAGGATCGGAAAGCAAGCATATAAACTATCCAATAAAACCATAAATAAATGTTTAAATCATATCATAGGATTAATAGGTTCGGAACAAGGCTAATACATAAGTGCTTAGCCAACAATCATGTTTGATAAATAAAAAATAAACAAAGTTTGATAAGTAAACAAAGTCATAATTTTGCGATAATCAAACCAAGTAAAACTAATGAATGTGATTAATGGTGTCTTGTACTTCACTTCAATGCAACTTGTATATGGTGGAATAGAGTTTGGAGAAACCCTAAAAATCAACTAGAGAATGACCGGTAACATAAAACATGTTTTGAGGTTGTATTTATAGGTTGTGTTGGGCTCGTCGGTGCTATGGCGTAGAGGGAAATATTTCTCTACGTCGTTGAGCTCTCGTCTAAAATTTCACATCCCTCTTCAACTCTCTACTAAATAAAGTGAAAGACCCTCGTACGGTGTAAAGCTCTCAAATAGCATTTTCTTTGATTCTTCATCTCCCTACGTCGTAAAGACTATAATGTCTTTACCTCGTAGAGGTCTTGAATGGGATTTATATTCTTAGAGTCTTCTCTGTGACTTAATGGGTAAAGTCCCTCTATGTTGTAAAATGCTTGAATCCACATTTCATCTTAAAGCTTCATTCTTGGTTCTTTCCGCGTATTTTCGTTTCATTGCTTCATTTTATACTATGATGCAAATACAAAGTAAATCAGTACCAAAAATCATCAAAATACTATTAAATAAAGCAGCAAAAATAGGATAATAATACTTAAAAGATGATATCATTTAATGTTATCAATACGTTTCATTTATCAGTTTTTCTTAAAAGTCCAGTTTTGACATCATCAAATTCTTTGGTTTGTTGTGTTAAAACCTTTTCCAACTTAGAAATTTTTAGTCTCAGACACTTGTTTTTGTTTTCAAAACATA
>BQNB010125898.1:0-11273 GCA_026074375.1 Tanacetum coccineum
GCTAGGGTTGCTACAGTGACGACTGATTTGGGGAAAAGGAAAGAGAAAGAACAGTGTGTGAAATAAAATGAAATAATAAAAAAGAAATTCGTTATATATTTAGACAAGAAAATAGGTTTTACAATTAAATCTTAGATTAATCCCCACCATTAGATCAAACCCAAATGAATGATAGGGATTTGTCCCTCAGTATGTGGCTAGAAACTAGTCTCCAAATGAACTTTTCTCTTATAGATAAAATAAGAACAATCATATAAAGTTTAAAGATTCTTAGGCCAATCCTAATCCTAATCCTAATCCCCTAATATATTGGAATATCGAATGTGGATGGATGAGTCATCCTAATGTCCACCGAGTTGCTACTTTTAGAACACTATTTCTTCTAGATTAGGCCAATCCTAATCGTGCTAACTGCTAAATATATGTCAAACCCGTTAATTATTATGCGGAGTAGCAATTTATTTTCTTTTATACGACGTTAAACATTAAAAACATGATTTGGATCCTTTTCATTTGACGCGAGGACTTATGAGGTGAGTTTCAGACAGACAAAATTTGCTTACAAGAATAATCTCATGGTTATTTATCAATTAGTAAAGAACTAAGGCGTGTTTTGCAGGAGCTTTTAATAGGGCTGTAAGTTTTTTGTTATAAAAATAATCTCTTCCATAACAAATAGCTCTGTTTGGATGCATCAACTTTAAGCTTTTATTTTAAACAAGTAGCTCCTAAATGAAAAGTTGATTCATGAAGTTTTTAGAATTGTTAGGAGCTGTTAAAACTGTAAATTACTGATATACCCTCCAACTATATTATAATCTATTTAAATATGTCCTTTTAAGTCATTTTACATCTTATAATTACAGTCAACAGTTAATTTACCAAACACTTTTATTAAAAAAAAGATACAGCTTCTAGGTCATGTTAACAGCTTTGCAGTTTACAGCTTACAGCTATTTTTGCCAAACATACCCTAATTAATTGATATTGGATTTTTATATTGATAAAAATACATAGTTATTTTTTGCCGAGTTGATAGAGAAGCTTGTATTATTATCAACAAAGTGTAAAAGGCCAAAACTTCAAACCGTGTTTTGTAAACAAACTTGCGTAGCCACGCTAACCTCACAAAAAAAGGATATACCAAATTTAAATCTTCGTGACAGTGACTTCGAGTATGTTTAGCGAAATAAGTTGATGCTTGGGTTGGGGCTAAGAGCCCCAGGTGTCATAACACCATAACATTATTTTTTGACTGTCACGTCCGCTTTAACACCATAACACCAACACAAAAAACCCCTCTAATCATAACATCACTTTTTGTTACCCACATTTTTTTCTTTTTTAATTTTAACCAAATTAAGTTTTTAATCATTTAATAAAAATATAAATTAAAATAAAGAAATAAAAAAAAGTAAAACAAAAAAACACACACAAACACACACTCAATAAACACACACACGACCTCTGTTTCGTCTTCCTCCTCTGTAACACACACTACACACACATACACACACTCAATAAACACACACACACACACACTAAACCACAATAGAAACGAAAAGAAAAAAGAAAAAGAAGAAGAAAAAGGGCAACGTTGTTGCGTTTGTGTGTTAACATCGCCACCAACGGCGTCCCCCAAAGTCACACGCCGGTGTAATAACACCGTCAACGGTGGCCCACAACGCCGTGATGACACCTAGCCCTCTAAGGCTTATATTATAAGCCGAAATTAAAGCTGTATTTTTCTAAACTTGTTTGGCAAATGAGCTGGGCTGAGGATTATTATTGTAAAATTACAAAAAAAACATTATTAAATAAGTTTTTGGTAAATTTACTGAGGAAACCCTTTACCCAAAAATAATAATATAATAAGTTTTTTGTATATGTTAAATTTTTTTGTGCGTAAATTAGTAATTTACGGTTCAAAAGCCCATGTCTAAAGTTTTTAGCCTCATTTTATGGAGTTGAGGCTTATAAGGACTTATGACTTATATGTCATTTCATAAACCCGCGTGACAAAAAAGACTTATTTTATAAGCTTACTTATTTTAAAAGCCCAACCCCGATAAACCCCTCGCCAAACGTACCCTTAAATACTATAAATCCTGCTGAAGGGTTGATAGCCATGAGAAAAAAACACGCCACGCAATTAGTTTAAGTAGATCAACAAAAAGATTTTTATTATTAAAATATCCAAACATGCAATACAATTACGAGTAGTTTAGAACGAAAAGATTATGATTGAGAAATCCTACTTAATTAGAATCTTGATTGGTTTGGAGGTCGTATTCAAAGAGGATTTGGGCAACTTTCATTGTTTTGAGGTTGATTGGTTTGTTATTGGTATAAAGTATAAACCCACCAGAGACACTAAAAAACGTTATGTGGTGATATTAAAAAGTAGATAATTAACAATAAAGGCTTGTCAATTAACTGTTGGAAAAAAAGGCTAGTAGGTTACCGATATGGTATATCTTGCCCATCATATAGTCTAATTTAAAGCCGTAGAATATCTTAGGATGAAACTATTTTAAGGGCTGAAAAAGTAACTATAGGAATATATGGTTAGTAGCATGGTTGTCAGGATTCAGATTTTGATCTTATGATCTTACGATTTTACGATACTACAAAGTAAAAACGATCCAGATCTTACATAAGATCTTTTCAAGCTTAAGATCTTATAGGATCCCGATCTTGACCATAGGATCTTAAGAACTACAAATTTATGGGTTGTGTTTTATAGAATTTAAAAGAACGATGTGTTAATCTTCTTAACATTTCATAATCATAATTTAAGACAACATTTCTATGAAACATTTATATATTTTTATGTTCATGATATATAACTATATGTAGATTTGTATAATATTACAAAGACTATCAAAAAAATTATATTAGAGTAGGATCTTACGATTCCGATCTAATCATACGATCTCGATCTTACAAGGACAAAAAACGATCATGGGTAGAATTCTGATTTTGAAAACCTTGTTAGTAGTACTTAGTACCATTCAAGGAGAAAATTACCGCAGAGACCCATTTTAAATGGGGTTCTCTTGCAGATGGCCAAAATATATTACTTTTCGAAATTGATCTTAGATGTCGCTCCACTTTTGGAGAGGTATATTTTTTTGAGCGATATACACGTGTCACGATCTAACATATACTCGAAATAAACTCAAAACCAAAAACTGAAAAGTGGACCATGCATTGTCATATATCGCTCCATATGTAGAGCGAAATGCAATTTTTTATTATAAAAATCTTTAGTGGGATTGATATGCGTGCACTATTTATTTGAGGTAAAGTAATGTAATTTTTATTAGGGTTAGGGTTTAGTATTTTAGGGAATAAGGTTTAATTTTATAGAAAAAAGTAATTACGTGCATGTTCGTCGATGTTTTAGTATGTGTATATGTTTGATATATTTTTTTTTTACGTGATCTGTGTTCTCTTTGATAAGCTCTACGCAATGAACACAAATTTGTTGGTAATGTAGTTAATATGAATAAGATATTATGTATCAAAGTGTGTCACTCGTTCGTATTTGCAATTTTTGATAGTAATTTAAAGTGATTACGTGCATGTTCGTCGATGTTTAGTATGTGCATATGTTTGATATATTTAATTTTTTTACGTGATCTGTGTTCTCTTTGATGAGCTCTACGCAATGAACACAAATTTGTTGGTAATGTAGTTAATATGAATCTACAGATATTATGTATCAAGTGTGTCACTCGTTCGTATTTCCAATTTTTTATTTTTTAGTGTTTTTATTCAGTAAATGTATATAATATATGAATTTGTAATTCAAAACATAAAACTGACATTACCTATTCAAATCACTACTACAAAGGAAACACCCCACGTACAAGAGTACATGACCAACCTTATTTCGATGATACGATAGCATAAAAACTTTAAAAAAAACATGGTTAGCAAGGTGGCTTAAAGCAATACAGCTTTTACATTTCTTGTTAGTTCTTTACAACAGACCTTTTCTTCCATAAAAACTAAACTCTATTCCCCTAAAATACGAAACCCAAACCCTGATAAAAATTACATTAACACTTTACCTCCAATAAATAGTGCACGCAAATCAATCCCCACTAAAGATTTTTTAATAATAAAAAAATTGCTTTACCGCTCCACCTATGAGAGCGATAAATACAATACACGGTCCACTTTTCAGTTTTTGGTTTTGAGTTTATTTCGAGTATATGTTAGATCGTGACACGTGTATATCGCTCCAAAAAAAATATACTTCTCCAAAAAGTGAAGCGACATCTAAAGTCAATTTCGAAAAGTAATACTCCCTCCGTCCCAAAATTATTGTCCCCCGACAAAAAACACACAGTTTAAGAGAAGTGCATTTATTATTGCTTTCTCTTCATTTTTTTTTACTTTTGACAGAAAGACAATATTTACCTTAGTAATTACTTTAAGTCTTTATTTTAAAGTTGTAAAAATAATTTCAAACAAGAGTAATATAGTAAACTTGATCAAACTTCCTTATTTATTTTTAGTAGTGAACAATTAAATTAGGACATCCCATAAAAAAACGTAAACAATAAAAATAAAACGGAAAAAATATATTTTAGCCCGGTGTAAGAGAACCCCATTTAAAATGAATCTGTCAAATAATTTTCTCCCATTCAAGGGGTGACCATGTCAGACAGTAAGTCTATACGTCTTTAATTACTTGAATTGTTAAAAGAGATAAATTAAAATATTGATCTAAATTTATGCACCGTAAGAAAATTTAGACTTGCACAGTGCAAAAGTACAGAAAAACACACGTGTGATGTATCTACGTTTAAAGGTTTACACAACACAGATAGACAATACCTGACGTTGATATGGGTTTCCATATTTTTGTAAGAAAGGTCCTTTTTATTTTATTATCACATTTTGTGGATATCTTTATCTCTACTACTTTATAAAGCATTTAGCCAATTTTTAAAATTAAAAGTATTTAAAATTTTAAATAAAAAATATTACTTATTATAGAAAGATTTGTCTTACTTTTACTATAACTCAATAAATACAAATAATAAAAAGTTATAAATGAAAATTTAAATGACTTAATATGAAATTCATTTTGTAACAACCCATTAATCCTTTTAAATTCCTAAACTTGTAACAACCCTCAAAATTAATAGCGTCCATTTTGTAACAACTCAGACATTAAGCCATAGCCCACATAAAAAAATACCTATTAAAAAAATGCCTAAATCTTTAATTCATGTTTTTAATCCATGCTCTAAAATCTAATCTACAGGATATAAATAACCACAAACACAAAAAAAAGAATCATTATCTCTCTCATTTTCTGCCAACAAAATAACATCTTCGCCTCAACCGCCAACACGTTCTCCACCGCCGTAACTTTTGCCGATTGTCGCCGCCACCATCAGCCACAACCATCACGGTTTGTTGTGCTTTGTTGGTTTTGGTGGCATATTTGGTGGTATTGATGACAGATCAGATCAGGTGGTTTTGATGGTTTCAGTTGTAGATGTGTTTTTGAAAATTAGTTCCATGAAATTTAAAAGGAGTGCACATTAGACACTGGGTATCACATAAATTTTGAGATTTTCAAGAAATGGAGTATCATAAATAATATATCGATAGCGATCCCAAATACACAAGAAACATCATAACATCACTTAAAAATGACATTGAATGAGGTAGGTGGAAGTGTATGAACATGATTAGTGTGACAGTGGGTCGTGGTGGTCGAATTGCTTTTGTTACGTGTCATCTCGTAAATGTGAATCTGCTTGTAACATATACTACCAGGGTGACTACCTATTCTCTAATTACCGTGTCAACTAGACGAGCAGAGTTGAGTTGAATCATCGTGATGTATGAAAAACATTACAAGACGTTTATTATATTGATCGATGCATCGTTTCGGTGGTTCGGCTGTGAGGAAGCCACCATGAATGCGGACAATGATGAATAGTTTA
This sequence comes from Tanacetum coccineum, assembly GCA_026074375.1. NCBI lineage: Eukaryota > Viridiplantae > Streptophyta > Magnoliopsida > Asterales > Asteraceae > Tanacetum > Tanacetum coccineum. The sequence goes on from BQNB010125898.1 coordinate 5,976, forward strand.
GGATGAATGGCGTGAATAAGAATAATAAACCAATGTATATATTCTCTATTTACAATAATTTCTTTGAGGAAAACATTTTACTTTTATTCAACTTCCAAAATTATGTCTGTAATTTCCTTTCAAAACAACTAATCAACTCCGTAATTATATCATTCCAAAAAAGGCATCTATACAATTTTTGATTTCAATATAAAGCATTCATCCATCAACTTTTTAGGTACTGTAAGTTTTATTTTAAAAAAGCCAATGTATGCCTTAGAGTTTTTTAAACAATACAGTAGGTAAAAAATGAAAAAAATAATAATAACAAATATAAATGATGAAAGTGCTAGCCGAATGCCTGCGCGTTACAACGACGGATACATATGTAACAAAAGTTTTCAGGCAATTAAACGTCTTTCAGTTATATGTTTTTTGTAAGAATAACTTTACTAAAGATGTTAAAAATTTGATAGTGGTGCATCTATATCTAAACTACATATAATGCATTTTAGACTCTCTCTCTGTGTTCATTTATACTAAAGATTCGTAAAAAAAGATTTCAAGCATTACAAGTTATATGTTTACAATTATTTAATGCCCTAATCTCTATCTCTACTAATATATAAAACATTTAGGCCATTCTAATTTTTATAAGTCTTAAAATTTTTAAGAAATTAAAATGTTTGAGAAAAATATAACGCCATTAGTGCATTCATTAGGTCTTATTTTGAAATATTAAAAGGCATGTAACTTGTAACAAACTTAAAAAATGAATTATGAAAAAAATTTCGAGATACGAATTTGTAGGCTTGTAGGGGTTGCAAAAGGTGGCAAAAGGACAACTATTGACGGTCAAATCATAACATTGCTATGCCGTCCTATAGCTATTTTAATTAAAAGCTATCATTAATTCGTAAAGTTGTTGTAAGAAAAAATACATATATGAAAAACATCTATTCGTCACAAAATTTAGTCACGAGGTACCCGTCGCCGCATTGCACGGGTACCCTGCTATTTATGTCTTAAAGATACTACTTGTGAAATACTTTGTATTGTTATGGTTTATGGTTATTTTAATTATAATTTGTCATTATTTCGTAAATTTATTGTTAGAAAAATACGTATAAATGAATAGCATTTGCTCGCCACAAAATTTAGTTACCGGGTACCCATCACCGCATTGCGCGGGTACCCGGCTAGTACACCACAATTTGATAACCACAAATACCATTGATTCACGCGATATAGTAAAACAAATATACAAATTGATTATGCCTCGGTTAGAACTTAGAAGAGTGTCTAATTATGATAAATAATAACGTGACAACATATCTACTTCAAACTAAACTTGTAGCATCTTGGGATTTAACTACTTTAACTACGGTCCGTAGAAAATACATTTAATATGGTCGTAATGTGTGGTCGTTTGGACTTTGGAAAGACAAAAAGTCTTTGGAAATTCGATTCTCAGGCCCCTACAAAATCTATTTTTACTGTCAGTAACTTACTGATATTTTACATTCCCTGACAATGTGTTCACAATGCAGTTCAAAATGGCAAAATCCATGTCTATCCATATATATTTGTTCCTATCAACACAATCGTAACATATACGTTTAAAGATATTTATCACTTTCGTATCCTTAGTTATCTGCAATTTTTTTTAAAACGGCTAATTTTTTACAACCTACACCATCTATCTCACATGTCTCCACTGACATTTGAACTCATAACCTTTAGATTGAAAGGTAACTCACATACCACTGAACCAAAAGGTCTTTAGTCCTTAGTTATCTACAATTATAAATTTTCATTTATATGCTTAGTACTAGGGAGGTGATTTGTACATCATTTTTTTGTTATTTACTATTAAATTACGATGATGTTTGTTTTTTCAGAAATGCATCTTAACAACATCTTAATCTGACTCATTCAGACGCGGTCAAACATTTGAGTCATTAAGACTGTTTGTTTTTTTCAAGTCATTCAGAGGCAGTAAGAGGCAATGAATGTTAAGAGCGTTTGTTTTTTTCTGATCATTAAGAGGCAGTAAGAGGCATAAACCTTTTACTGAACTAGATGTGGAGGGGGTGTCTTCACACCTTTTATTTTTGTTTTTTTTATTTCTTAATTTTTTTTCTTGTTTCACATATGTTTTTTGTATTAAAAATATTAAATAAAATCATTGCATATGTTTTGTTAGATAAAAAGTGTATAAGATGATATGTGTCAATTCATATTTTGTTCAAATTGAATGATATAGCTTCAGACTCATACATTTCAATTCTAATGCGACTCATTTAGTTACTCGTTTTAGGAAATTCAATTCAAATTTTAAATTGATTATATTATAAAATTTGTTTGTTTTATTTAATGAATTTTACTTCTTGTGCGAATGCAATCGTTTAATATTTAAAATTTTAAAACTATAGTTTAACACATCTAGACATTTTTACCAAAACAAACGGTTTTATTTTATTTAGATTCAGATTTCTCAACCACTTATTCAGATTAAGATGAAAATCAGATTCAGAATTTTTTACCGAATATTCAGATTCAGATGTGCGAATCAGTTCAGATTCAGAGCTTCTTAATAAACAAATAACACTTACATCTGGTGATGCACACAGTACAACACCTATATGCAAGATTAATGGTAGATGTAAAAAAATGGTGTACAAATCACCTCCCTTAGTACTAAATACTTATTTCGTCTCAAAATTATTGTCCCCCCGACAAACAACACACTGTTTAACAAAAGTGCATTTATTATTGCTTTGTCTTTCTTATTTTTTAATAGAATGACAATTTTCTTAATTAATTAATTAAAGTTTTCTTTAAAGTTTGCACTAATAATCAGGGACGGAACCAGGACAAAATTGGACCAGGTGCATTTACGAAAATTTATACGAAACAAGGAACGCAAATTTTTGGGACCAGGTGCACTTAGGAAAAATTTAACAAAATTTAACACTACGCCACAAAATTTAACAATATTTAACACTATGCCGCAAAATTCCATGGGGGTCCCGGGACACCCCTTGGTTTCGTCCCTGCTAATAATTTCAATTAAGAGTAACATCGTAAACTTGATTAAACTCTTCTATCTAATTTTAGTAGTGAACAATTAAACTGGGACATCCTAAAAAAGAAACGTCAACTATTAAATTAAGACAGAGAGAGTAGTTGTTTAATACATAATACGTTGTTCAGTTCTTAGAGTGTCACGTGTTCAAAAGTTATCCGTCATGCATTATAGGAAAAACTGACGCGACCTCACTTTTCTCATATAACACATAACCTATAATTCACTTCTAAAACCGGTGTCATAGGACACCTATAGACCTCACTATTTTCATTTATTTAAATATGACAATACATTAAAATTAAAACATTACAAAATTTAAGTGAAATAACTTACCAAATTTATACATTTTAATGACTTATTATGTAAGAAACAAAATCAAAGAACTAATGACACAAACCTAATAAAGACTAACGATGCAATAACTTAACTAGCGAGGGTTAAAAGTGAAAAAGAGAAGAAGAAGCGTTACCGTGTTTCGTTTCATCTTCTTTCCGTGATCTGAAAAAAGAAATACACATATAAATATTAAAAACACACAAACACATCTCACACAAACAATCACAAACAAGAAACAAAGATTAAAACCCTCAAAAAAATCACCTATCACGTGGGCTGGTGATTTCGGCGGGACACCCTATGACGTTAGTTGCGATGTTGGGCTTGCGTTATAGGTAGGCGTTACCGGTTGGCCCGAGAGCCACCAACCACCGATAGCGTGTGCTCTTAGTCATACAATTCTAATATATAAGATTGATTACAGAGACGCCTCGGCATATATAATATATATTTTTAAATTTGATCAATACTTATGTAGTGGTAACAAGATTTGGTTGCCCGCGCTTCGCTGCGGCGCGTTTTGTATTAAGATTTTTTTACAAAACAAAAAATGTGTTAATTGATATACAACCATGTACACACGTTGAGCTTTTACAAAACAGAAAGGACCATGGACTGCATTCGCAACAGTTTAAAACTTATGCTCCAGGTGGCTGAAATATTCGAATTTCATTTAGAGGCAGGTACGAGACTTTCACGACTATTAGATTTTAGCCATAGAAACTACAAGTTGTGACCGTTCCAATATTTACCACTCGGAAATGCCTTCTTAGCATTCCAAGATCATTGTTACCATCGACATGTAGAACAATCTCAGATAGGTGAAATGAGAACCACCTCAACATTTGAAAACATTTTAGATACCTAAAAAGGTTAACATGAGACTTTAAAACAAAGAAATGGAAACAGGGACATAGTTTTCTCCTACACACCATGTTTTAAAAACCATTTCCTTATTCTATAAAAGAAACTAAAAAGGTAAGTATTATGTGTAACTTCTGGTATGATCGGCAACATGTCACTAACTGAAGTTCTACTAAATGGGCTAAATAGGGAATGAAACGGGTTGCGTGGGTTTGGACTTTGACCTGTTCAAATGCGTAAAACTCCTATGTGTAACACACAGAATGTGCATGATCTTATGTATTGGTTTATTCAATAGATAAAGGTTGTGTTCTTTAGATATCGAATAACGTGGTTGTATTTTTTTTATCGAATCGATAACAACCTGATACACTGTTGTGTATACAAAAATACTACCATTATGGTCAAAAGCTACTCCATAAATGCATCATAATTCTTAACTCTAATAACAACAAATAGTGAATTCATTTACACTACTAAAACTATTAGACTCAACACACTAACTCGTGATATGATGTTAACATCCAACATTATAACAATACAAATCGTACCAGTTAACATTCATATTAGTTTTAGCAAAACATCCTAGCTTTCTTCAATCCATGATATTATTTGAATCAAATTCCAAACGTTTGGTTAGTCTTGTTTAAAGGTAAAATATAAGTGAGACCATTTACTTGCTATTTTCAAATGCGAAAACACACCAAACTAAATTAGATAAGATGATTTCCTTGAAATATTTCCAACTAAAAATGAAAAAAAACTATTTCTTTTTCATAAATGTATATTTACTAAAAATGTTGGCAATGAGAAGTTGTCAAGTATCTAAAAATTGCATGCTATCATACTATCAACATTTCAAATCTCGATAGTTGTTATATAGTTTCATTCATATTTTCTTTGTGATTATGTCAAAGATAACTTATTGGTGCGCTAAATCATCATATATTTCACCAACTTAGCAGCTAAAATGACCCCAAAAGGCAACCTAAACTGACTGTAAAAACAGTCTAAGTTTACTTGGAATT
>BQNB010125899.1:0-19688 GCA_026074375.1 Tanacetum coccineum
GAGCTTATGAGAGCTTTTGAAAGGATTTTAACAAAGGAAGAACAAGAATTCAAGCTTTAACTTAAAATCTTCAAACTTTCATTAAAACTAAAATAAGGTTACAAGACTTAGAAAAGTAAAAGTGCATTAAGATAAATATAAGTTGTAAAATTAACTAAGTTTAGACTAAAATAAAAGATGAGATCCCCTCCAATGGCTTACAAGGGGTCCTATTTATACTAAAAACTTTAAATCCTTGGTCTTCATATTGTGTTTCTTTTGTGAGACAAAACCGAGGATGTGCTTCTTGTGTGAGTGAATCAAAGTCTTCAATCTTGGCCATTGTTCATCTTTTGTGCTTCTTTTGAAATCATCATAGCCGTGGGATTATGCTTAACCAATGAATTTGTGTGGGATTGCCAACATGGCAATGCACTATGTGACAAGGGTTTTAGTGGGTTGAGAGTGAAGGTTTAATCTTTAGTGTAAATCGAGTTGTAGGGTAAAAGGTGTGGGGGAGACACATAAATAGTGTCTTGGCGGGAAAAATTGGTATAAACATATCAGGGGTGAAAGTTTGGGGTTTTGGCAATTTTGGCCCTTCAACTTATATACATGTATTGCATGATTCGTCCTTGGTGGTGTGAAGTTTATGGGGTTGGCAGAAATGCCCCCTGAAGGTGTAAAGTAGTATTGCAAACTTTATCCTTGTGGTGATACAAGTTTAGGGGGTTGGCAGTTTTGCCCCCTAAACTTGTATTTGGGCTTATCTTGGGCCGGTTTAGGTTTAAAAAGGATTTGGGCCTTTTGGGCCCATTTGGTCTTCAATATATCCCTTAATGGGCTGCCCCGACCCATCAGATGGGTAAGGGTGGCCCATTAAGAATTTCTTCGGTTATGGCTTCGGGTTTGACCTTTGAATTTTCTGGGGTTAACTTTTGTTGACATTTTGACTTTGACCTCGGTTGACTTTGACTTTTCACGCACTTCACATTCTCGTGCTTGGTTTTGTCGTTTTGGCTTCCTTTTTTTGTCCTTTTCTTGAATATACATTTCCTGCACAATACAAATGCAAAACATACAAATACAGTGAATTTTTGGTACGTTTTTGATCATTTAAGCTCGTTTTTAATGGACAAAGGTATGTGTATTTAAACACATACCAAAATCCCCCATACTAAGATATTGCTGTGTCCTCACGCAATGCTATGCGTAAACACTTAAGAAAGCTAAGAATCTCAATCCCCCTCGACTAATTACCTAGAAAAGTAGTTAAGTGTTCGCCAAGGGGAAATAAAGAATCAAAAGCTTTGAAAAGCCCCGTTTTCACCAATTTTTTATATTTACACTAACTACAACTAACATTTTTGTATTTTTCATTTTATTCTTATTTAACTAACATGTTCGGACTTTCATTATTTTCATAACTTTTCGGGTTACGGAATAAGAAGCATTTCAATCCTAAAATGCCCAAAAAGGATAAATTCATCATTCCTGACTTTTCACTTGTCCCAACTAAGCTTAAAATGAAATCACCGTTAAGTACAAGTTAAGGATGCTAACACTACTCATATTTGCAATTTATGAACTTTTTAGCTCCCGACAATTATTATATGATGTGAGTGTGCTAATTTCAAATTTCAACCATGGATCAACACTTTTAGAAAGCTGCAATATTTCTAAGCTTCACGTTCCCCCCCAAGGATAATGAGTTTGAAGGCGAGATCATCCCATGTAGCGACTGTCGTCTCGGCACATCCTAACCTTGCGGCTAAGTGACCAGGCTTTTGACTCCTCACAGAGACTAGTATCGGGACTCACGGACCTTCGGATTTAAAACCCTTGGACTTCTCGTTTACACAAAGAAATACTATAACTAAAGCAAATTAATTTTAGTTCAAAAATATATTTAAATTAAAGAAAAAGAGATTTTCCCTATATTTATTCAAACATTTAACATATATATAATTACACTTATTTAAGCAATGGTAATCCTCGACCATTTTGAAGGCTGCAACATCGGTTGTGAGCCAACAAGATGCAGCAAACTTTTATCAGCCCACAATTTTTATTATTCATATGACATATGCATACTTTTTTACACACTTATATTACCACGATATAGAGAAAAATTCTTTTTAGAAAATTTAAGTATATGGTTGAACTAACACTAGTAAAGCTTTGAATTCAAAAATTGTCGATTTAAGTTTAGTTTCCAAAAATAGCACTTATTATTAGTCTGGTTAGGAGCTTACGGGAGAAAAAGTGACAAATTACACTTATGAGCTTTTAAGATTTCCAAATAATCCTTGCTTAGCATCAAACTTATACTTAACACTATCATTTTTTGTTCTTCGCAAATTCGCGAATGCTTAGTCTAAAAGGTTAAGGAACAAGCTAGAGCTCAACACGCTCGATCGAGTCAAAATTTTCTTCTTATTCTCCCCAGCAGGAAAGTCGAACATTGTGACAAAACACTTATTTTATTTTTGAAATTATTTAATTTTTTTTGAAATTTTAGTGGTAAAAACGGGCTTACGTGAAAACAAACGGCTGCAGGCACAATCAAATCGAAGATTCCCCCCCCCCTATACTAGAACTGAACATTGTCCTCAATGTTTTAAGAAAGGTCTCTATGTCAATCTAAAGCCGTTTATGAATTATGTTAAAGATAAACGTTAGTGATAAGATTTGGATATCGGATTCCCAAAATGAAGCTGAGGATGTGAAGCTCTTGTGATCGGAGGACAAAACCGCGAGCACGAGAGACTTCAAAAATCCGGGACAATCTTGGACAATAAAACACAAAATACACAAGCACACGAGATTGGAAGAGGCACACCTCCTCACTGATAGTTGTTAAACTATACATACTTAAAAAGGCCCAATTCAACCCAAAACGGATCAAAAATGGCAAAAATGTGCTTGTATCTGAGTTTTATGTGTGCAGGTATGGATATGTCAAATATCGCAAGAAAACAGTCAAAAACGAACACGAGAATGGATGAGTGATCAAGAAGCTAAAGAAATCGAAGCCAAAGCCAGAGAGATCATGCCTCAGCCTTCTACAAAGTCAACTGCAGCTTCCACAGTCAACTTACAAAGCCAGCACCACTCTTTGTAACCACAAGGACTGTTTTTGCAATTGGTGAAAGTTAATTATAATTTGAAAAGAGGAAAACCAAACACAAGGGCCAGATATGTAATTACCCCAAAGATATATAAAGCGCGGGTCATATACCCGGGTCAAATAAACCCGTGGACCATCTCTCAACCAATCATATCATTTGCCCCAACCCGACTTAACCCGAACCCTAACCCGACCAACCCGGGTATGTTATAAACCTAATAACATTTACTATTCACTCATTTACCCCCAAATGAGATTAAACTCACACACACACCCGAACTCACTCAAGAACACCATGAACCCTAGTTTCTAAACCACTCACCCACACCCAAATTAACCATAGGGTTAATGATCCCCTCACACCCCTTAACCCATCCATCACTATCAATCATAAACCCAACCCAATCCACCCTGGCAAAATAAAACGATCTCATTGGTCAAGTTGCGTGGGAGTGAGTGTATACACTCACATAACTAACACACATATGCCACGTCAATGATCCGGGTGCACACTCTTTGATCTAACGATTGAGATACAAGATCAAGGAGAGAGAATGATTGAAGGGCTGAGATAAGAGGATAGAAGGGTCTAGAAGAAGGAGGTGAGCTCAAGCTTCGGGTATAAATACCCCCCTCATTCCAGCTTATTAGGTGTGAATTTTTAGTTTATTTTTTTTTCATTTTATTGTGTAGTTATTTTTTCAAATTCAGTTTTTTTTTTAGTAGTTTTTTAATGTAATTTCAATTTCATGTTATTTTATTTCGTATTGTAAGAAACTTATTTCAGTTTTAATAAAAGTGTTATTTCATATTAATTTGTTTCCTCATTTAAATTCTGTCAAAGTGTTTGTGTTTGTTATTGCTGATTCGATCAAGGCTTGATACCATCTTGGAAATTGGATGGCTGCTATGGTATCAAGGAGGTTTTTAGAGAGCTAGTGTCAGCATAAGGACTAAGTATAGATTGAGTTTGTTGGTTTGATGTTAGGGTTATGATGGATTAAGCCATAAGCCACACAAGCTATTGCTTTCTGTTTTCTAGCTGGAAAGCTAAGGTACACACTATTTGTTTTAACAATAGTTTTTTTTGTTTTTCTTAATAAGCTGTGGGAATATGTCTAATAAGTTTGATTAAGTATATATTATTAGTAGTAAAAATTGTCAAATGCTTAAAATTTGCTTTGCCTTATTTAGTTTAAAGAGATAGAGTACTAACTGCTAGACTTTTTAGAAGCTAATAACGCATATATTAGCTTATTTTAAATAATAAAAGTTGAGTTTCAGTATTAGTTTTTTTAGCTTTTTAAATTCTGTTGAAAAAGACTGTTTTTAATAAAAAGATGCTGAGTGTTTGAGTATTAGGGAGTTCAAGGGGTCATGACTGTCCATCTTAAAGTTCTGTATGAGTTAAAACTTTATAGTTATCCTTTTTTACTTACACAGTTAGTCCTTTTAATTATTCATAGTACGTCCCTTCGTTAGTTTAAAATTGTTTATCTAGTAAGTCTTCAATTAAGGGACTATATCTGCCGAAAAGAGTCAAACTTTGTGTTTTTTAATAAAAACTTTAAATTTTCCCCTCGCCTACCCTTAAATCTTTCTGTTTTGTCACTTTCGCCATGTGTTTGGTTAATTGGATAAGCTTAATAAAATAGTTTTTTTTATAATAATAAAATTATGTTTTTAGTTTAATTACTTAAATTCAGTTTTACTAAAAGATAACTCATTAAAAATTAGGGCTTCTTGATAAAATTAATTGTTCTGCAATTATTTCTTTTTTAAAAAAATATTTTTATATAATTTTTAGTTTAAGTTTTAATATTTTTTTAAAAATTAATTTTTCAAAGTTAGATTTCTCATTTAATTTTCAATCCTTTAAGTTTTTTTTTTTTTTTTACTTTTCAACTTTAATAATAAATTGTAAATCTTTTAAATAAGAAAAATTAGTAATAAAAAAATGTTTTCCTCTCATCTTTGTTAAGTAATTTAGAGTTAATTTAGGTTTTAAAAAAGTCATTTTTCTTAGTTTTTATATCAATATAATTTCAATTTTTTTAGAATTTAATTTAGATTACAATAGTATCTTAATGGACCCAAAAAAATCCGAAAAGCAGCCCTTAAAAAAAGATTTTTTCTTTCCCTAAAATTTTCTTTAGGCATTAATATTAGGTTTGGAATCTAGTTAACCATTTTTAAGTTTTTAAATTGCTTTGTTTTCTTAAATATAGCATTTATTATTTACTATTCGTAATTAGTTTAAATTTGTTTTAATTATTGTTGTAAATTGTGCCTTTAATTTTAGTAGTGTAATTAAATCAAAAATATCCTCTTTTTCTTATACAAATCAATCATACCGATGAGATCGAGGTTTCCATTGGCACGAGTCATTGGGGAAAAACGTACCCGGTGATCATACTTACCCGTTTTAATATAACGTATTTTATAATTAATAAAAAAAAAAAAAAAAAAAAAAAAAAAAAAAATTATATATATTTTTGAGAGTGAATTTTATCACAAGGGTAAAATTGGTTATCTTTCTTAATTACTCTCGGATTATATATATATTAGTATAATTTTAACGGTATAAAACTACCAATCAGTTTTTGGGCTCCGTTGGCCGGGGGAATCTAACCCTGGTCACAACCGCGTGATATACAGATTGATAGTTATATACACGTAAAATATACTATAAAAATATAATACCTGAGATAATTTAATAAAAGATACCAATTACCCATTGATAAAATTCACTCTCAAAAATATATATAAATCTAAATAAAATACGTATATTAAACCGGGTAATATGATAACCCGGTTCTGTTCCCCCAATGACTCGTGCAATGGAAACCTCGATCTCCGATCGGAATGATGTTTGAATAAGAAAAGAGATATTTTTGATTTAATTACACTACTAAAATTAAAGGCACAATTAAACAACTAATTAACAAATTAAACTAATTACGAAAGTAAATAAAATGCGACATTTAAGAAAACAAATGCAATTTAAAACTTAAAAATGTAAACTAGATTCCTAAACCTAAATTAATGCTAAAGAAAATTTTAGGAAAAAGAAAAATATTTTTTTAAGGGCTTTTCGGATTTTTTATGAATTAAATACTATTTAATCTAAATTAAATTCTAAAAATAGAAATTAAATTGATAAAAACTAAGAAAAATACTTTTTAAACTAAATTAACTCTAAATTACTTAAAAAGATGAGAAAAACATTTTTTTATTACTAATTTTTCTATTTAAAAGATTAAAATTTAAAATTAAAGTTGAAAAGTAAAAAAAAAACTAAAGGATTGAAAATTAAATGATTAAATCTAACTTTGAAAATTAATTTTTAAAAAATATAAAACTTAAACTAAAAATTATATAAAAATATTTTTTATAAAAAGAAATAATGCAGAAAATTAATTTTATCAAAAGCCCTAATTTTTAATGAGTTATTTTAAACTAATTTAAGTAATTAAACTAAAAACCTAATTTATTATTTATAAAAAAAAAACTATTTTTATTAAGCTTAACCAATTTAACCAAAACACATGGGTTAAAAGTGACAAAACAGAAAGATAAGGGTAGGCGGGGTAAATTTAAAGTTTAATAAAAAACACAAAGTTTGATCTATTGGCAGATATAGTCCCTTAACTTGGGACTAACTAGACTAAACTATTTAAACTAACGAAGGACTTACTATGAAAATTAAAAGGACTAACTGTGTAAGTAAAAAGGACTAACTATGAAAAGTTTTAACTAACAGAAACTTTAAAGATGGACAGACATGACCCCTGAACTCCTAGACAACTAACACTCAACATCCTTTTTGTATAAAAAAAACAGCTTTTTCAACAGAATTTTAAAAAGCTAAAACTAATTTAAACTCAACAATACTTATTTAAAATAACCAATAATAAGCTTATTAGCTTAAAAGCTCTAGCAGCTTAGTACTCTATCTCTTAAACTAAATAAGCAAAGCAAATTTTAAGCACTTGACAGATTTTAAAAATACTACTTAATAAAATCTACTTAATCAAACTATTAGCAAATCCCACAGCTTATTTAAAGAAAACAAAAAAAAAACAATTGAAACAAATAGTGTGATACCTTAGCTTTCCAGCTAGAACATAAAAAGGCAATAAGCTGTGGGTGGTGGGAGCTTATGGCTTAATCACAAAGCCCTAAATCAAACCAACAACTTCCTAAACTAGTCCTAATGCAGACCCTCAGCCTTCCTAAAAACCCTCTTGATTACCATAGCAAGCACCATCCAAATTCCAAGAATGTATCAAGCCTTTGAACGAATCATCAATAACAAACACAAAACACTTTAACAAGATACTTAATAAATGAGGAAACAAATTAATATTAAATAACACTTTTAATTAAAAGCTGAAAGTATAATCTTACAATACGAAATAAAATAACATGAACATGGGAAATTATACCTAAAAAACTACTACTCACAACAAACACAACAGAATTGGAAAAAATACAAACTACTAACAATAAAACTAAAAACTGAAAAAAATTCCCAGACACTCCATAAGCCTGTAATTATGGGGGTAATTAAAAAACCTCCGAAGCTTGAGCTCTATGCCATCAAACTCTTCATCATCTCAAGATCCTTCTTCAAACACAATACAATCTTGACCTACAATCTTTTCCTCACACCTTGATCTTGGTATCACAATCGTTCGATTGAGGCCTGTGTGCACCCTGGGGTGGGTGGGGGGGGGGGGGGGGATCATTGACGTGGCATATGTGTGTTATGTTCTTTGAGTGTTAACACTCACACACGTCACATCACCCAATCATTTCATTAGATTATGCCAGGGTGGATTGGGTTGGGTTTATGATTGATAGTGATGGATGGGTTAAGGGGTGTGAGGGGATCATTAACCCTATGGTTAATTTGGGTGTGGGTGAGTGGTTAAGAAACTAGGGTTCATGGAGTTCTTGAGTGTGTGTTCGTGTGTGTGTGAGTGTTTAATCGCATTTGGGTAAAAATGAGGAACAGTAAATGTTAATGGGGTTATAAGTGTAGCCGGGTTGGGTAGGGTAAGGGTCGGGTTAGGTCGGGTTGAGTCGGGTTGGGGGTTACACTCTTATTGGCTGAAAGGGGATCCACGGGTTTATTTGACCCGGTCTAAGACCCGCGCCTTTTATAATCTTTAAGGAAATTACACATTCGGCCCTTGTGTTTGGCAAGCACCATTTTCAGGTTATAATTAACTTTCACCAATTGCAAAAACAGCCCTTGAACTTTATAAAACAATGGAGTTTGGTTTTGGTTGACTGTGGTTTAGCTGCAGTTGACTGTAGAAGGCTGAGGCATGATTTCTTTGGCTTCGGCTTTGATTTCTTTAGCTTCTTGATCACTCATCCGTTCTCGTGTTCGTTTTTGACTGTTTTCTTGCGATATTTGACATATCCATGCCTGCACACATAAAACTCAGATACAAGCACATTTTTGCCATTTTTGATCCGTTTTGGGTTTATTTGGGTTATTTTAAGCATAAATAGATATGTGTATTCTACACTTATCAAAATTCCCCAAACTAAACGATTGTGTGTCCTCACGCAATATCACATGCCTTATAACCAAATACCTCGAAAATTCCCCAAACTAACCTATGAAAGTAGCAGAGTTTGTCTGAGAGATAAAGTCACAAGTTATAAAACACCCCGACTTTCCCATTTCTAAGATTTTATCTCTTTTTATGATTTTTCTGGATTATTAACTACCTAACTACAATTTTATATGTGTTGACATAAATTGCAATGTTTTCATTACCACACATAAGGTAACTTTTAGGATCATATAGACAAAAGCACAATTAACGTCTAAAAATACTTTATCTTCCCCGAATTTTCACCTTTCGCCATGCTAAGCTTAAAACAGATCATCGTTAAATACAAGTCATGACACTAACACTACTCATAAATTATTAATTGTGTACTTACTTTTTTCCTCCCAAAATCCTTCTTTTGTATCTCCAGATTTTACTTAAGTTCATATACCCTAAGGCACTTAAAACTTTTGTTTCGATACTTATTAATTCAGAAAATAAGTGTAATGGTTAATAAACGCAATAGATTAGCTTCCAATCCCTTCTGAAAAGAATCAAATGCAATCAAGAATAAAGTCCACTATCGAGGCAACCAAATTTAGGCTTTTTTATTAGGCTACTTAAGTCCGGGCACCATTTCATGTCAATACCCATAAGGCCTTTAAGACAAGAAGACCCAAACTTATTTGCCAACCAAATACCCTTAGTCTCTTTAAGGCCACAAATAAGACATAAAATTAATCAACTTTATTAAACCTCAGTCTTTAGTTATGCACAACATCGCCTCGCCTCCCGACACGATGTAGCAAACAAATTTCGACTTCGATTTAATATACGGTAAAAACACGGTTCCTTTTATCTCGAAGCCGACTCGTTAGCTAGTCCGACAAGAGGTATATTCTACTTATTATGACACCGTGACACTACCTTATATGAAAACTCCACATTCGGCCACGCCCTCCGACACGATGAAGTAATACTTGTCCAGAGATACTTATATATTATATTTTTGTAATTTTTAAGCCAAATTAAGTATATGCTGAAGTTTACATTCATCCTAATCACAAGGAACTAAAAAACTACTATTCAGCCAAATTATTAACCAAAAAACCATACAACTCTATTTATTAAACTATCATAAAAAAGTGAAAATGCTAATGAGAAAACCACAATAATAACATATGAGCTTGAAAGAAAACCAACTATTCTACGTTTAATATCATGACTTATAAATAACACTATCATTTCTTGTTCTTCACAAAAGAAATTTGCAAATACTTAGCCTATATAAAATCCAACTTGGCGTATTTTCAAATCTACTTTTAGAGATTAGCACAAGCTTCATTACTATGATTCAAGTTATCAAATGTCATAGACAGCAATAAACTACTTCATTAAATGGTTTAAGGGAAAAAGCTAGAACATCACACTTTCAATGGTACAAAAATTTACTTCTTATTCTTACCAACAACGGAAAACATACATTTTGTCTTTAACGACATTTTTTTTTTTTTTTTTTTTTTTTTTTTTTTATATGAAATAATATTGAAAAATTTAAAATTTTTGCTATTTTTTGTGGAAAACGGGGTACGAGAGAACCAAAAACAATAAGCACGCACCATTAAATCGATAGAATCCCTTCCCAAACTAAAATGAAACATTGTCCTCAATGTTTAATAAGTCGGGTTTCCATTCCTAACAAAATCTAAGCCATTTATTAGTAGACAAATATAATTCTTTAATCGAATAATAATGTAAGGATATTGATCATCCCCAGCTAATTTCACACAAAGGATGAGAACCTCGATGCTTTGGAATTAGGCATCGAACAGAGAGGATTCGAAATGTAGGGTTTAATCCTGCAAATCACAACACACCAACAAACAACAGAAACTAAAAAAGGAAGGGCCCCTCAATCACATTACACATTAGATGCTTAGAAAATAAAAAAAAGATAGATCCTCGGGGTGAACTCCCACGAACGTCTTTGTTTTTGATTACCGAGTCGCAAGCTCGACTCGATCACCTGAATACAGTTTGTCCTTCAGTTAAAGGTCTGTAAAGTCCAGATAAACCAATGGTGGTGTATCCCCCCATAGTAATGCTTAAGAACGGTGTGCAGTTGACTGTTGAAATTACAACCATCATGCATGAGACAACTTTGCAGGTGCCATAAGGAATATAACATCGGTGATTTGTGAAAAGGTCCGTACCAACGAGACTTAAGCTTCCAGAGAAAATCATTAATCTGAGTTGAAAAGAAATGATCATGATCACCAACATTGAAGATTCGGTAACTTTATCTTGGAATCGTGTAGCTTCTTTGTCTTCTTCCTGTAATTAGCGAGTTTTCTCGAAAGCTTGATCACGAAGCTCGCTGATTTCATTAAGCTGAAGCATTCGATTATTCGCCCGCCATGGGTCCCCCTTTAAATCGAAGTTTGGCATGCTTGAGAGCCCCATTATGCAATGTGTTCTAACTCCCACTGGTAAGTGACATGCTTTCCAATAGACTAACTTATACGAGTACATCCTATCGGAGTCTTAAAAGCGTTTTGAAAGCCCATAATTGCATCATCTAGTTTATGTCGGATCCATGAGGCATAACGGTTTTTCTTCTCCACCGTCCTCATCATAAAATTCTTTTGAAGACCTCGACTCCGTGACTTTCAACTTGACCAATCGTTTTGAGGATGGTAAGGTCGAAGACGATGGGTGACACCATATTTAGACATAACTTTATCAAATTTGTCGTACAAAAATGGGTCCCCACGATCGCTTATGATGCCTCTCGGAGGACCGTAACGGGAAGACAAGGGATTTTAAGAACTTAACAACACCTCGAGCATCGTTGGTGGGGAGCGCCTTGGCTTCAACCCACTTGGGAAAGATAGTCGAACAGCTACTAGAATGATATTTGTTACCCCAGATGACCTGGAAAAGGTCCCATAAAATCGATACCCCATAAATCGAAAATCTCAATACAACATTGGATTGCATTTGAGGCATCTCATCACTTGAGAGATTTTCATTGTTTTTTGGACAAGCATCACAAGTTTTTGACAAATTCGTAGGCACCTATAAATGGTAGGCCCATATAAACCGCATCAAAAATCATCTTGGCGGTAAGTTGGGCCCAAAAACCCATAGTGTCCCCCGGTGGGTCCACAATGACAAAGCTTTGAGAATTATTCAAAGCTTCTTTGCCATCTACCACACCTTCGGATTATTTGATCGCACAAGTCCTTAAAAAAGAAAAGGACATCCCAAAAATAATGTTTTACATCTTTAAAGAACAGTTGTTTTTCTCGTAGAGTAGACATTCCCTTTTTAAATGAATTTCCCCGCGTGGTAGTTTGCAAAGTCGGCGAACCCTGGATACTTTGGTCTTTGGGAGGAAGATAACAAAATAAGAAAAAAACTTTAAAGTCTCTAAAGGAAAAGTCTCGGTAATACTCTTTTGATCAAAGACATTTTCGTAAGGGTTTCAAGTCGAGAGAGTGACTGCTGCATAGTTTTCAGCTCCCTTAGAATCGCTACACTTACAAACAAATGCATGACGAATTAAGACCCAGCTAACAAATATTGCATTGGCGTATTCTTGTTGAAACGGACTTTCAAAGAGCGAGTGGTCCGTGTAAACAACACTCTTGTTCCATGAGTAGATATGATCGAAACTTCTCTGAAACATAAAACTAACAGCAAGCAATCTCCTCTCGGTTGTAGTTAATCGTTTCTTGCTTCATTCATCGTCTTGCTACTAATGAATTGGTCGGAAATAGCTTCACAATCCTTTGCCCTAGAACTGCACCGATTGCTAAATCACTTGCAATCGCACATGAATTTCAAAATGATTCGTCCCAATCTGGAGCAATGAGAATTGGAGCTCAGTCAATTTCTTTTTCAATGTAGAAAGGCTAGAAATGCAATCTCTGAAAAATGAAAGGAGTGTTATTTCTCTAAGAGAAGGGTCAAGGGACGAGAGATTTTTAGAAAAGTCTTTGATAAATCTTCGATAGAATCCCGCAAAGCCCGAGAAAACTCGAATTCCTTTGAACGGTTGTATGGTGAGAAGCTTCGAAATACCATCAACATTAGACTTTATCGACTATCAATTCCTCTAGGATCTTAATGACCTAGAACAATGCCTTCTTTAACCATGAACATGGCTCTTTTTCACCAATTTAGTGCAAATATTGGTATCTTCACGTACCATTTTAACATTTTATCTAAATTGGCAAGACATATGAAAAAGAAATCTCCAAAAACTGAAAAATCGTCCAAAAAACTTCCATTGTCTTCTAAATCATATCGTGAAAAATGGCCATCATACAACGTTGGAAAAGTTTCCGGGTGCATTGCACAAACCGAATGGCATACAGACGGTACCGGAAAGTTCCTTATAGGGCACGTGAAAGAAGTTTTTTCATGAACTTTAGGTTCACTGGAATTTGTAAAATACCCAGAAAAACCATCTAAGAGAAACAATAAAACTTCGTTTCCCGGCTTAATCGCTCCTAACAACAGTTCCATAAAGGTAACGGAAAATGGTCTTTAACAATTGCTATCGTTACATTCTATAATCGAGCAAACTCTCCATCCCTTGACTAACCTTGTAAGCACTCCAAGCTCATTTTCTTCGTTTGTGATAAAACGTTCAATTACCACTTTTTTATGAACACAATGGACTGGACTAACCCATGGACTATCCGAGATTGGATAATCAATCCTGCGTCAAGAAGTTTTCTACTTCTTTCTTGATGACTTCATGGATTTAGGTTAACCCAACCTTTGATGTTGGACTCGAAGGTTGTAATCATCTTCTAAAAATTTTGTAGCGAGCAAACTCTGGATCTATGCACGGATATCCGAAAGTTTCCAAGCGTGCTTTGCTTTCGATTTTTTCAAAACATTAATGAGTTGAGGTCTTTTTCTTCTTGGTCAAAATCTTTTGAAATTAGACTGGAAGTTGTTTATTTTCCTCAAAAACGCATACTCGAAGATGCGAGGTAAATCTTAAGAGCACCGACTTCTGGAATTTATCACTTTTTGGTTCATAAAAGTAGCATATTCGAGAGAAGCCCTTCTTGGTCAATGACTTTGAGATCTATTTGAATTTTACTCTGGAAAGTAAATTACCTGGTATGGTAGAGGAGGTAAAGGTTGCACTATAAGGAGTGCCTCGAGAATGAGAAGTCCACCCTCGGGATCAATAGTAACTTAGCATTGAAAACTGTTGAAACTGGTTCATCATCGATAGCGATAAAAGCATTACGCTTCCTCAAAGAGTAGAAAATAATCACTTTCACCAAACGGAGTAAGCCGTTGGAGATAAGTTAGAAAACAATCGATCAAAGTCTGGGAAGGATTTTTTTGTAAGCAAACTGAATCGAAAAATCCAAGTACTCTGTGAGTACTCATCAAAAGTAGCATCGATTATAGATCAACTCTTCAATGATTCGATATTGTTTGTAGGAAATGGAAGGTGCATCACCACACTTAAGGGTTTAAACGTATTGATCATCATTCCTAAAGATTAATCTCTCCTTCATAAACATCGAATTAATGCAAGAGCCTCTAAGAAAGGTTCGCCCGAGTATTAATGGTACTCGAGGATCGCAATAAAAATCTAGAACAAGAACGAAATCATCGGAAAAGTAGATACTTCCCTAACTTTTCACTAAAAACGATTTTCAGCTACAAAAACACCGTTGGTTGGAAAATTGAACGACCAGCTTAATTCTAATTCCATTTTTGATCGGTAGGCCTGAGAGTTGAAGCTTTTTCCAAATGGTATAAAGCATGAGATGATACTACACCTACATCGCAAGGCTAAGTACTATCGAAACTCTGAAAAAGTCACATGGAATGAGAAAACCGGACCGGGGTGGGCGGGGTCACCTAGCTTTTCGGGTGAAGTCTTTTAAGGACAACCGCACTACAATTTCATTCATATGGTGTTTTGGTTTTTTTTAACAGCAGGATTAATTTGTTTTGTTATTAGCATCTTTTAAGTACAGCAGAGGGGGTGATCTGTACGTGAGCAGAGCACACGATGGAGGTGTGTGCATATGAAATGAGAGCATCACCCCGCTAAACTTACCAAAGTGAAGATTAACGAAAATTTCCATAAACTTAGAGGAAAAGGATATCATCCTTTTTTTTTTTCACGAATACTTTATTTTTTTATCTCGATGGGTAAGGCAAATCAGGTATGGCTTTGGTTGGCAACAAAAGAAGCTCTTTGTCTTTGGATTGTTCATGGACGAATGAGGAGGTTGATGTCTTCGTTGCTCGGCTAAGCTCCGTATCCTTTGCACCTCACTTTCCGGTAGCTCCGTATCCTTTGTCACCTCACTTTCCTTTTCCACCACCGGCGGTGGAATCGGAGGTCCATCGTATGAAACACCACTACGAGTTGTAATTGCCTTGGCTTCGTTTCTTGGGTTTGGAATGGTATTGCTAGGTAAAGAACTTGAAGTTTGGTTGGAATTGCCTAAATCATCAAACTTGGTGCAAAGGCTTGTTAACAAACTTGTAACATTTGCCATTTGATTTTGCAAACCTTGATTTTGATTTTGCACATTCTTCAATATCGCATCATTTGCTTTGACGTAACTTTCAAAATCTGTTTTCAAAACGTTATTTGTTGGAGGTTGGTAAGGTAAAACTTGATTGATTGGTGGTTGGTTGGTTGGTGTTTGGTATGGTGGAGCTTGATAAACTTGATTTTGGTTGTTTTGACGGTTTTGATTAAAGTTTCCTCCACGGTTTTGGTTGAAGTTAGAATTGGTTCCTTGATAACGGTTTTGGTTGGTTTGGACATTTGGTTGATTGAAACCCGGTGGTCTCATTTGACTTGCCAAATTGGAAGGTTGGTTTCTTTGGAGAAAATTACCAACGGCTGCGGTTTGTTGAAATTGTTGGATATTGTCTTGAAAAACGGGAAAATCGTTTCCACCTCGAGTTAATGGACAATGATTAAAATGGTGATTTGATCCACAAGTGACACAAACTTCCTCAACTGCTTTGACTGGTGCAGGAGTAACAACTAAAGCTTTCATTTGATTCATCATTTGGTTCATCTTGATGGTCATCTTATCCTCGAGAGAAGCGGCTATTTGTTGCATATCAAAAGAATTATTAGAAGATGAAGAATTAGAAAGAGGAGCATTGGTATGTGCTTAATTACACATACCTTTTACCTTTAAAAACGAGCTAAAATAACCAAAAACGGACTTAAAATGCCAAAACCATCTTGAGGCATTTTGTCCAAGAAATTGCCCCCTGCTGCAGAATCTAAAGGCATCTATGATCGTTTGAATTCAAAGAATTGTAAAAAGTATCGAGATGGTGAGTTCCGAAAGCCGATGGTTGAGGACATTGACGAGAGGAGTCCTTTAAAACTTCACCCATGCTTCATTGGAAGGCTTCGGTAGGTTTTTTGATAAAAAGTAATGATCTCATTTCGGGATAGTAGTGGTTTTTGAAGGTGGAAAGTATTGGTTTATGATTTTGAAACAAGGTCGTCCCTGTGAGAATTGATCCTTGGTGTTCTTTTTTGTCTAACCAATCTCGGCTCACCGTCAAAGAGAAAAAGAAAAGCATAAGCTTAACCGAAGTATTCGGAAACATCTGGATGTCTAAACGTTGAAGTGACCTTATAAAAAAATCGAGATATTGTTGGGATCTTGTCTACCCGTAAATTTGTTGCTTTCGACAAGATTGATTAAAGGTTGCTTAAGCTCAAATTGTTGGCATTGTATATATCGGTGGAAACAACTATAGCATCTTCAACCCCTCGATGGGGGACTTGAACATTTGAGCCATCTTCGATTGTCCGGCCATTGAACAACGTTTTTGTTCCAACAATTGGTTCAACCGGAAGAGTTTGTTTGTTGACGACTTCTACGAGATTGCGAACGAGACGCCATAAAAAGAAAACTAACAATTAAAAAAACAAATCTTTTTTCACTTATTTTTATTTTTTTTTTTTTTTAGCAATAATATTACGTTATACGAAAGAGACTTAAACCAAATAATCAACTACTTCACGTAGCTTCTTGAAAATTGCATTTCAATAGCCGTACTTGGTAGAGACACAACAAGGCCATGTTAAATCTTTGATTACGAATTGGAACAATTGCAAGTCACCGGAAATTGAAATGATAATATCTCCCAATGAAGATATTATTTGTTGGTGTTCGTTAACCAACTTGGTGAATTTTATTTTCTGAATTAAGACAATTTTTTATATTTTTGATTTTTCTATTTTTTTTTTCTTTTTTAATATGATAATTATACTAAAAAGAAAAAGAAAATATTTTTTACTTTTTATATTTTATATTTTTTTTTTTGATTTTTGGATTTATGACAAAAATTTAACTTTCGAGGACGAAAGGATCTTCAAACCAAATCGACAAACACAAAACGAAGGAATCGCTTACACAAGTCCCTCGGCAAGGCGCCAAAACGATTGCAGTTTTGTATACCTAAAATATAATATAAAATAATATAATCCCAAGAGTAATTAAGAAAGTTACCAAGTTACCTTGATAAAATTCACTCTCAAAAATATATATAATACGTATATTAAACCGGGTAAGTATGATCACCCGGGTCGTTTTCCCCAATGACTCGTGCAATGGAAACCTCGATCTCGTTCGGAATGATTGATTTGAATAAGAAAAGAGATATTTTTGATTTAATTATACTACTAAAATTAAAGGCACAATTAAACAACTAATTAACAAATTAAACTAATTACGAAAGTAAATAAAATAGCCGACATTTAAAAAGAACATATCGATCTAAAAAATCTTAAAAATGTAAACTAGATTCCTAAACCTAAATTAATGCTAAAGAAAATTTTAGGAAAAAGAAAAATATTTTTTAAGGCTTATTCCGGATTTTGTTTTTTTTTTTTATGAATTAAATACTATTAATCAAATTAAATTTCTAAACAGTAAAAATTAAATTTGATTAAAAACTAAGAAAAATACTTTTTAAACTGAATTAATTCTAAATTACTTAAAAAGATGAGAAAAACATTTTTATTACTAATTTTTCTATTTTTTATTTGATTTTTGAAAATGAAATATTAAAAAAAAACTAAATTCGAAAATTAATTTTTAAAAAATATAAAACTTAAACTAAAAATTCTATAAAAATACTTTTTATAAAGAGAAAAAATGCAGAAAATTAATTTTATTAAAAGCCCTAATTTTAAACTATTTATTAAAAACTAATTTAACTAATTAAACTAAAAACCTAATTTATTATTTATAAAAACTATTTTTATAAAACTTAAACTCAAACCAAACAAACACATGGGTTAAAAGTGACAAAACAGAAAGATAAGGGTAGGCGGGGAAAATTTAAAGTTTAATAAAAAAAACACAAAGTTTGATCTATTGGCAGATATAGTCCCTTAACTTGGGACTAACTAGACTAAACTATTTAAACTAACGAAGGACTTACTATGAAAATTAAAAGGACTAACTGTGTAAGTAAAAAGGACTAACTATGAAAAGTTTTAACTAACAGAAACTTTAAAGATGGACAGACATGACCCCTGAACTCCCTAACTACTAACACTCAGCATCCTTTTTATAAAAACAGCTTTTTCAACAGAATTTAAAAAGCTAAAACTAATTGAAACTCAACTTTTACTTATTTAAAATAAGCTAAATAAGCTTATTAGCTTAAAAGCTCTAGCAGCTTAGTACTCTATCTCTTAAACTAAATAAGCAAAGCAAATTTTAAGCACTTGACAGATTTTTACTACTTAATAAAATCTACTTAATCAACTATTAGCAAATCCCACAGCTTATTAAGCTACTACTAAACAGATTACTAGAACAAATATCCCACAGCTTATTAAGAAAACAGAAAAAGAAACAATGTAAAACAAATAGTGTGTACCTTAGCTTTCCAGCTAGAACAGGAGAGCAATAAGCTGTGTGGGCTTATGGCTTAATCCACATAAGCCCTTAATCAATAACAAAAACCTAATCTAACCTATAAGCTGACCCTCAGCCTACTACACCCCATTGAACACTCAGCCGCCATCCAATTCCAAGAGTGTCAATGTCTTGTTCAATTTCAACAAACAATCACAAATGCTTCGACAGAATTTAAATGAGGAAACAAATTAATATGAAATAACACTTTTATTAAAACTGAAATAAGTTTCTTACAATACGAAATAAAATAACATGAAATTGAAATTACAAATAAAACAACTACTCAAAACGGAATTGAAAAAAATTAAACTATTACAAAAATAAACTAAAAATCACCACCCAATAAGCTGGAATGAGGGGGCTATTTATACCCGAAGTCTTGAGCTCACCTCCTTCTCTAGATCCTTCTATCTTATCTCAGCCCTTCAATTACTCTTTCTCCTTGATCTCAAAAGTAAGCCGTTGGATTAAAGATGTGTATAACCCGGATCATTGACGTGGCATATTTGTGTTAGTTATGTGAGTGTAAACACTCACACACGTCACATCACCCAATCATTTCATTAGATTATGCCAGGGTGGATTGGGTTGGGTTTATGATTGATAGTGATGGATGGGTTAAGGGGTGTGAGGGGATCATTAACCCTATGGTTAATTTGGGTGGGGGTGAGTGGTTAAGAAACTAGGGTTCATTGTTCTTGGTGTGTTCATGTGTGTGTGAGTGAGTAAATCCGATTTGGGTAAAAATGAGTGAACAGTAAACGTTATTGGGGTTATAAGTTTAACCGGGTAGGTCGGGTTAGGGCATGGGTTAGGTCGGGTTGGGGGTTGGCTTATGATTGGCTGAAAGGGGATCCACGGGTTTATTTGACCCGGTCATGACCCGCGACTTTTTATAACTATGAGGTATTTACACAATTGGCCCATGTGTTTGGCTGACACAATTTTGGGTTATATAACAAGTATAAGCAATTAGCAATTTCAGCCCCTGGAGTTAATAAGCAATAGAGATGGGCTTTGGTTTTGACTGTGGTTGAGCTG
>BQNB010125900.1:0-19687 GCA_026074375.1 Tanacetum coccineum
TACTTTAAGCATTTTTAATTCGCGAAATGCAAATTAAAATGTCACTCCTCTTTGTTAAATTTTTGTCAAAAACTCAAGTTCAATACCCTTTACTGAGGGCGGACCCCATATAGGCGGCCCCCCGATATATTTAGGACCGCCGGGAGATATGGGACCGCCATTAGCAGACCATAATATGGAGCACATAAACAAAATTTTTCAAAACACAAAAACAAACACTCCTTTATCTGCTGCCATTGACGAACACGACCTAAAACCCACCAAAACTCAAATTCAACCATTTAAACATCAATTGAAGATCAAATCAACACTAATAATCAATCATAATATCACAAAGATCATCAATTGTAAGCCATTTCATCTATTTTCTTTCAATTTGAGTCCAGGGTTCATGATGAACACCAAAAATTGAAATTGGGGATTTTTATGTTTTCTTTTAATTTTGTACAATTAAGACAACTAGAATACAATGTATAACTAATATGCTTCCCGTAGATATAGGATTTGCATACATTTGTGAATTTGTTGAAAATTTGATTTCGAACCAAAACCCCAATTTTATTTTCAAATCACTCACGTTAGGTTTAACATTTCTTAATTTCAGGTCATTTTACAACTCCTATTATTCGTCACTATTTATTTTGGTCCGATACGCATTTACATTTAATTTAACTTTTAAGCTAAATCGCGTAGACTAGAAATAATCATTTAACGTAAACGGTCACCAAATAAACTAAGGTTTACGTCAATCAAGTGTTATATAATTATTAACTTTGCGTATTTTATTTTTATTGGTCACGTAAAAGGCTTACGTTTCGCAATAAAAATACATTTAGACACACTCCGGAAATACCTAGACTTACCTAGACTCAAACCAACACCCACTTTTAAACCTTAAACATAAAATTTATTCAAATCGTGTGTTATTAAGCCATTATGGCCGAATATGGGCAACATAAGCCAACTAGCAAATCTTTGTTTTATCTCCAAAGTACATGTACAATCGTAGGTAATTAAGGAAGGTACTAGTTGTCCCAAATTAGCCAATTAATCCCTCTCTTTGCCCTCCTTTGATGCCACGGCTAGAAACAACATCCACACACAAATCAACTATCAAATCTTCATAAATCTTACACTAAGTACTTGTACATCAAGTGATTAATTAATACTAGTACTTAATGTTCCTAGTTAGCTAATACACATTGGATAAAGACAACCTTGGATCCCTCTTTTCTCTTGATGACCGCAGCTAGCTAACAAGCATATATAAAATCCATAAGATTTCCATAATCTTGGTAAATCTTGTACCAAAATCTTGTAATTAATAATGGTACTAGGTAGTATTAACAAAACCATGTGTGATTAACTAGAAACCACAAAGCCATCTAGTTACGGCACGGTTTGGTTTATTTATAGGACTAGGAAAATGTAACTAGTTATCTTGCCTATAAATACTCACTCACATTTACCATTTAACACTTCTTACTACTCACAAACACTCAAACAAGTAAACCATATTACTCCTCTCTTGTTCGGGTCATAAGCCGCAAGCAAACACCATCATAATCTCCCTCAATCATACAAATAACACTAAGGTATTCATACAAGGTTACAAGAAGGTTATCGAGCTAAGGTTGGGTATTTGTATAAACTTTGAAGCTTGGGTTTGATTATTTCGATTGTGTAACACGTTTGGACTAGCATTCTACACGTCCAAACTCGTCAACCAAGTCACTAGGACCCTTTGTAAGTCGCGTTCAAGCTTGTACATTTTGTATTATGATTGTTTCTTTATTTGCTAGTCGTTGTGTCACGTTAAAATGAAAATAATACATTAACGTAAGCTTATACATAATAAATACAAAAACATACATGTTATATGCATTATTTATGCTCGTATACGACCTTGTATGGTGTTAAGATATAAAGAAACATGTACAATGTGAATACTAACTCATACACACGAATTTTATGAAAACTATACATAAACTTTTAAAGTAAACATGATGTTGTGGCTTGGGAAGGAGTATACTAGTCGTTGAACGCATGCATGTGATGGACACGATTCGTATATAAGCTAAATGAACTCATTTGTGGTTACTAGGGCTATTAAACAAAATCCTTATATTATTACCTAAACGAAACGAACCACTAATGGGCCTCGTCAAGCCCAACAGTCCATTAACGGGTATAAAAGGGGCCCACAGCTTAATATTAAGCTCACGTGAGCTTATGGAAGTGTTAAGAAGCTTATTGAGCTCATGGTTAAGTGGGACGCCTAAAATAAGTCTTAACGGGCCACTAAGGAGATTACCAAACCTTTACGAGGCCCAAACAGGCCCAACAGACCTTACCGTGGGGCCCACAGATGATTAATAAGCTCCTTGAGCTTATTAAGAAGTCTAAAAGGCTTATTGAACTCATATGGACCCTAAGGTACCTTAACGTTTATTAGAAAACAAACCGGACCCTTAATGGGCTTGGTAACCCATTACCGTGACCAAACGAAGCTCATAAGCCACAAATAAGCTTAGACAGCTTATTTGCGAGCTTAAACAGCTTATAGGACATATAATAACCTTAGAAAAAGCTAATGGACCTTAAAGGGGTAAACCCAAAAGCTTAAAATGCCTAACGGGTTCGTAATGGGCCCAAAAGCCCATTACCGAGGCTTAATAGCTTATTGAACGAGCCACACAATAAAAACAGCTTAAACAGATCCTATGAGTGCTTATTGAGATAAGAAAATAAGTTGGATCATATGAGAAACCCAAATGGACCTTTTAAAAACATTTCGGGTTAAGGTTGATGGGCTAACGAGCCCAACAAACTCAAATAAGCTCAAATAAGCTCAAATAAGCTCACTCGAGCTTATTTTTCAGCCAAACAGAGATATTAATCTTAATGACGGCTTATGTGCCTTTGGAAACTAAATTGGACCTATAAATTGCTTATTGGACTTTAACGGGCCCAATAAGGTCCTATAAGCCTAAATAAGCTCATTCGAGCTTATTTATAAGCTGACCCAGCTTATATGGCTTACTGGAGCTTAATAAGACCCATTGTCACTTGTTAAAACTTAATTAGGCTTAAAATGCATTTTTTACAAGTTAAGGGGCTAAAAGTGTCATTTTGTAAACTAGAGGGTTAAAACTGTCAAAAACTATTTTAAAAGGTGTAGGGGCTGTTTTTGTCATTTCTAAAAATTAAGGGGACTGTTTAAAAGTATAAGGACCAAAATTGTACTTTTCTTATATTGAAGGACTAAATGTGTAATTATGGAAACCTAGGGGTTTAAAGTGTAAATACTATATTTTCATAAACATAGGGACTATATTTGTAAATATAGAAAACCAAAGGGTATATCATGAACGAAAGTGATTTCACTAAACACTTAACGAATCAGACGAGTTATAATATTATACGAATTAAAACCCGACTTAATAAATATGAATATTTATTAATAACGTTTATACATATACTTCATTAATCACGTCTCTATAAATAAGATCAGCAGATTCTATCTCTGTCAGCAGAAACGAGAACATGACCAGCAGAAACATAATCAGCAGGAACGACTTAATGCCATCAGCAGAAATGAATATCTCTAACAGCAGAAACAACACTTAGTCGTTTTTCAATTATTCCCAACACTTAGGTATTTAACGGTGTGATTCATTCATCATACTTGGATATATTTATCATTTTCAGAGGACTATTTACTAAGGTGAGTTCATAGCCCTATGTTTTACAATTATTTAAATGGTTTACATCTTTGGGGTGAGAACATGCTTTGTTTTACAAATTGGACGCAAGTGTACATTTTATACAATGATTACGTGTTTGCCTAAGTAGCGATAACCCACTGAGCCTATTATCATGAACTGTCAATTACTAGATTATGAGCACGAGTGTTATAAATAGATCTATTTGGGATTGACATCCCTGTTTGGGTGAGTAGCGCTCACTGTGCCGGGATGCCGGACAACAAACGTATACCATGTCGGATTTGAGATGTTGCGGGTTAGAACATCATTCACGGGCATTTATTGGCAATTTATTGCATTCATACATGTCGAGCTTCAGTGTCATAAGCTTAGGAAAACGTAATTTTTTTTATAATGTTTGCATCTGTTGCTTAATCATACACTTGGAAATCTTGCGGTCCTTCAATTGATTTACATAAACCTATAAATTCACCAACTTTATGTTGACATTTTAAGCATGTTTTCTTAGGTCAATAAGGCACGAGGTGCTCAGATACATTGGAGGTCACTATATGGAAAGAGTCAGTACTAAAGATTTGGGCGTATTATATTTTGGGAACATTTGTTATAAACTAAAATCTTTACTTATGTTGTCGAACAATTTGAAGCCATGAGCTCATGTAATGAACAAGTATTTTGTTAAATCCAATGTATCTTTTTAAAATGACACGTTTAGTGGTCGTTCTCATATCTTGTGCTATTGATCTATGAAGTAACGCCCTCGGATATTCAACATTCCGCTGCCACTCAGATTTCGGGGGTGTTACAGATTGGTATCAGAGCCAAGGTTATAGAGAACCAGGTCAAAAGTTTTTGTCTGAACTATAACCATTTTCAAACACTGCATTCAAAATAGGGTTTGCACGGGACACGCATACATTACTTGTTTGCATCTAATATATATGCTTACATGACATACACTATTTTAGCATTAGTAGTTACTAAGTGCTTGCATAATTGAGATACGAGTATATAAATTATATTACGTATATTACTATAAGAGTCTTAAAAATTAATACTTATATAAGTTATTTTTGTTTTTTACAGCAGTCATGTCTTCTGCATCATCTGCGGTTACCTACACTTCTGTCTACATCGACTTCGAGCCAGGGAGGGTATTTTAGGGAGCCGCTGAGGAGATATCTGATGGAGGTTCTCTACGAGTCATCATATTAGGATACGATGGACTCCCTATGCAGCCGGTAGCCCCACCATCACCGGATTACATACCAGGCCCCGAGGATCCACAGACACCACCAGTACCACAAGACGAGGATGAGCGTGAGCCTATGTTCATACATCCACATGATCCTGACTATGTGCCAGAGTCTATATACCATGAGTATATACCATTGGAGGATGAGCATGAGTTTCCGGCTGAGGAGCAGTCATTACCTCATGTTGTTTTACCTACCGCTGAGTCACCAGGATATGTTGTTGAGTCAGATCCAGAAGAGGATCCAGAGGAGTATGAGGATTATGAGACCAAGGATGGTCCGGTTGACTATCCCATAAACGGGGGAGAGGATGAAGATGATGATGACGATGATTCATCCGGGGATGACGCCGATGATGTGCATGAGGATGAAGGGGATGAAGATAATGAGGAGGAGGAGCACTTAGCTCCAGCCGACTCCGCTATTGTAGTACCTACTGTTGAGATGGTTTCCCCATCTGAGGGAACAGATCCTGTTATACCACCACCCTCTACTGACATTACTACCACTGGAGCTAGGATTACTGTACGGCTTCAGGCTTTCATATCCCTTCCACCAGAGGCAGAGGTTGAAAGACTTCTAGCCATGCCTACTCCACCACCATCACCACCTATCTCACTATCACCACCCTCTGCAGGGGAGCGCCTTGCTAGGTGCATGGCCCCATCTGCACATTCATCACCACCACCTGTGCCATCACCATTACTACCATCATCTGGGTGTCCAACCCAAATCCAGACACTCAGGATAGCCTCTACTCAGGCCCTTGTTGATGCGGTTACTGCCGCACTACCATCACCTCCACTACCACCACTACCACCATCTCTATACATACCACCACCTGTTGACCGTAGGGATGATATTCTCGAGTCCGAGCAGCCACCTCGCAAGAGGTCGTGCTTGTTTGCTCTAGGCTCCAGGTATGAGGTCGGGGAGAGTTCTACTGCTAGACCTACCGGAGGCCGAAGGGTAGACTATGGGTTTGTCAGCACTTTAGATGCTGAAGAGAGACGACGAGGGATTAGTGAGGTTGGGTATGGTATTAGGGATACTTGGATGGATCCGGCAGAGGCAGTTCCTGAGATAGCACCTGTGACCTTGGGAGAGGTCAGTGCTAGGGTTGCAGAGCTTGCTGAGCTCCATGAGCATGATACACAAGACTTATATGCTCTACTAGAGGATGCTCAGGATAGTAGGACTCGCATATCATAACGAGTCACTATGGACTCACAGCGGGTCGACTTACTTATGGGGGATAGGATGACTCTCCAGGAGACAGTATGGATTGTGGAGGAGGAGGCCTATGCTTCCCGAGAGGCTTGGGCTCACTCGATAGGATTGAGTCAGGCGGTCCATCATGAGCTTCAGACCCACCGTGATCATGTGTATGCACACGAGTCTCAGCTCCATGCACATCAGATACAACTACAGTTGCAGGGTACTCTTATTCAGACACAGCACCAGGTACATAAGACTCGCTCCCAGATACAGCAGGCTGAGATGGCAGTGCTTCGAGAGACTGACCGTAGGCGTCAGGCATAGATGGCAGAGACTCTCCGAGTGATGAGAGACATAAGGTGAGAGATGAGTGACATGCAGGCCGAGTTGTTAGCACTGCGAGGGCAGCAGAGAGCAAGACAGCCAGGACCAGATGCTAAGATTCCAGATCACCAGGATGCTTCTAGGGATGCTGACAGTCACATCTAGTGGTTTATGTTATTTTGTCTTGCTAGGTCGTTGTTCAGGCATGTTAAGTATTAGGGGTTCTCCCTGCTAGCATAGCCTTAGATCTTTTGTATTGTATTTTGTGTACCAAAAACTATTTCATGTAAAATTTTCCAAGCTATGAATGAAATAGATGTGTTATGTTGTACTATATACCTCTCTTGTGTTGTTGTCTCATCTGTAAATTATTGTATATCTCGTCATGATTATGACCTCACGTTTTGTCTCTTGTGATTTAGACGAATCATGGCACCTGTGACAAGACGAGGACCGAATACCCCTCCTAACAATCCCAACCTAAAAAACATGACTCTAGAATCCGTTCAAGCTATGATTGATCAAGCTCTTCTGTAAAACTCTACTAATGGAGACGGAAGCCACAATTCACACGGGGATAACCAAAGGAACGTGCAAACTGCGCGCCCTTGTTTCTACGCTGACTTCATGATGTGTCAACCTTTGAACTTCAAAGTAACTGAAGGCGTGGTCGGTTTAACTCGGTGGATTGAAAAGATGGAGTTAGTCTTCAATATCAATGGTTGTGCTATTGAATTTGTTACCTACACTCTGTTAGGTGCTGCTCTGACTTGGTGGAATGGTCAGATAAGAACCTTAGGTCCCGAAGCATATTCAATGACTTGGGAAGTACTCAAGAAGAAGATGACGGACAAGTATTGTCTGCGGGGTAAAATCAAGAAACTAGAAATCGAGTTGTGGAACCTAAAGGTCAAAGGGAACGATGTTCCAACATATACTGAAAGATTCCAAGAGCTAACCCTGATATGTACCAAGTTTGTTGCTAATGAAACTGAGAAGGTCGACAAGTACATCAGTGGACTTCCTAATAACATTTATGGAAATGTCAAGTTTGCCAGACCCAAGACGTTGGATGAGACTATTGAGTTGGCCAACGACTTGATGGATCAGAAACTCCGCACCTACGTGGAAAGGCAGACTGACAACAATAGGAAGGCTGATGATTCATCCTGAAACAACCATGGCCATCAACAACAACCCTCTAAAAGGCAAAATGTCGCCAAGGTCTACAATATGGGGATGGGCGAAAGGAAACCATATGGGGGAAACTTGCCCAAGTGTACCAAGTGCCATTTTCATCACAATGGCCCGTGTACTTAGAAATGCCACAAATGTAACAAGGTAGGGCACTTTGCCCGCGACTGCAGAAGTTCTAGCAACACAAATGTTGCTAATACTCAGAAGGGAAATGGGGAAAATCCCAAAGGGAATGATTGTTTTGAATGTGGAGCTCCAGGACATTTCAAGAGAGATTGTCCCGAGTTAAAGAATAAGGATAGGGGAAATGGGAGTGCACAAGGCAGCCACCCCCCCCCCCCACCACCCCACCCCCCCCACCCCAAGCCCAACCACCACACACACCCCCCCCACCACCCCCCCCCATCCCCCTCACCCACCCCACCCCCAACTAACCACACCCCCACGCGCCCCTCCTTTCACACACCTCCCCCCTTCCCCCATTACTTCACCACCCACGGTCCACACCCACCCACCCCCACCCACCCCCGACACAACTCACCCACGCCTCCATACCCTTCCATCCCGCCAACCCACCACAAACAACACCCACCCCCCGCCTCACCACTCACCACACCGCTCCACCCCACCCACCCAACCCCTCACAACATCTCCACACCTGTCGCCCAGCATCATCCCACAAAACACACATCCCCCACCCCACACCTACCCCGGCCCCCTCCCACCCCCCCCACCACCCCACCCCTCCACCACCAACCAAACAACTCCCCTCTACCACCCCACACCCACACACCACCCTCCCCCCTCCCCCCCCCCTCACCCACCACCCCAAACCCTACCCCCCCACCCACATCCCCCACCCCCAACCCCCCCACCGACACCCCCCCACACCACTCACCACCCTCAGCACCCTCACCTCCCCGTCACTCACCAATTCCCTTTCCAGCCCACACCGCCACCCACACCACACACAATTCACCCACACCCTCCTCCCTACCCCCCACACCCTCACCAGCCACACCCTCCCACACACTCGTGTCCCTCAAACACCCCTTACCCACCCCTACCCCTCCACCCACCTCACCACACCCCCCACACCACCCCCAATCTCCAATACACCCCACCTCCCCCTTCCCCCCCCGCTCAGCTGTCGGCGGGGGGGGCCGGGGTGGGGGGAGGCGTTATTGGTATTGGGATGTGTTGGTCTGAGGGGGGGGGAGACACGAAATGTGAGGATGAGAGTGTAAAGATAGCACCGGCCATAGCAATAGGCCGCATCCAACGTCTTGTCATTTACAGACTTGACATTATCCACTACATTTTCTTAGACTACCCCAGCAGACCTAATACCACCCCACACCACGAAACCAAAACGCCCTCCCACCATGCGTACATATCAAGGTTCTACTCTTACAACGTTGACAACTGCTCACACATGTAAGGAACATCGCTATCCCTCTGACACCTTCTACGGTTCTCTCTACCAACCGACTTTCTAGTTTCTTGCTTTCCCCTCGTGACCCTCCCGTGCCCGCGTCCACATAACCGTCACTCACGCGATCGCCCCCACCGGATCTAGAACTCAAGCGCCACACTCCCACCGTGGCTGCTGAAGCGTTCTCGTCACGACCATTGCGCTCATATGCCATAGTGACAAGAGCAGTCGCCAGACTTGTCCAGACACCCAAGACGTAGGAAGAGATACTAATGAGTTGGCCAAAGACAAGATTGATATAAACAAACCGCACCTATGCGGAAAGACAGTCAAACAACACAAGGAAGGCTTAAGACATTCATCCAGAAAACAACCAATGGTTCATCAACGAACAACCCATCAAGAGTCAGATAATGTCGCCAAGGTCTACAATATGGTGAAACATGGTGACAAAAGACTCCGTAAGGGGGAATCTTTGCCCAAGTGCACCAATTGCCATTTCACCACAATGGCCCGTGTACTCAAAAGTGTACAAGTGCAACAAGGTAGGGCACTTTGCCCGCGACTGTAGGAGTTTTGGCAACACAAATGTTGCTAATACTCAGAAGGGCAATGTGGGCAAATCCCAAAGGGAATGGTTGTTTTGAATGTGGAGCTCCAGGACATTTCAAGAGAGATTATCCCAAGTTGAAGAAAAAGATGGGGAAAAGGAGTGCAAATAGCGGGTGTATGCATTGGGAATGCGGAAAAGAAAGGACACAGCATCGAGGGACCCATACTCCATGTCGTCACACGGGCACGTTCCTCTTAAACGCACCGCTATGCATCTATCTTATTCGACACTGGTGCCCGGATAGAAGCTTTATATCTACTGCATTTAGTTCCCTGATTAACATCGCCCTAACTCCACTAGATAATAGTTACGATGTCGAATTAGCTGATGGGAAAATAGTCAGGGTAGACACTATAATGCGGGGTTGCACTTGAAATTTCTTAAACCATCCGTTCAACATAGATCTAATGCCCTGAAGAATGGTAGTTTCAACTTATTAATCAGCATGGAATGGATAAAGAAGGTGTCACGCCGTGAATCGTGTGTGATAAAACAGTTTCGAATACCCCTCTGGGCATTGACAACCTTGATTTTTCATAGTAACGAAATACCGACAGGAGAAATCTTCGGTTGACCATATATCTCATGTTCACAGGCTCCAAGAGTACAGGCCAAAGGAAGTCAGGATCCTTTTTGGCACATATATCCGCCAAGAAGGAGGAGGACAAGTCAGAAGGAAAGCAACTTAAGGACGTACCAATCGTCCGAGATTTTTCTAAAGTGTTTCCCGAGGACTTGTCGGGTCTTCCTCCAGCTCGGCTAGTAGAATTCCAGATATACTTAATTCCAGGAGCCGCGCCCGTAGCTCGAGCACCGTATCGATTGGCACCGTCCGAAATGAAGGAATTGTCAGAACAACTACAAGAGCTTTCCGACAAGGGCGTCATAGCCCTATGTTCCCACCTTGTTGAAGCCCTGTCTTGTTCGTCAAAAAGAAGGATGGGTCATTCAGGATGTGAATTGACTACCGGGAGTTAAACAAATTAACGGTGAAGAATCGTTATCCGCTCTCGAGGATCGACAATTTATTTGATCAACTCCAGGGATCCAGTATTTATTCGAAGATAGATTTGAGATCGGGTTATCACCAGCTTAGAGTACGAGAGCAAGACATCCTAAAGACGACATTTTGAACTCGGTATGGTCATTACGAGTTTTAGGTTATGCCATTCGGGCTAACAAACGCACCTGCGGTATTCATGGACCTCATAAACCGAGTGTGCAAGCCCTACTTGGATAAGTTCGTAATCGTCTTCATTGATGACATACTTATCTATTTAAAGGACAAGAAAGAACACGAAGAACACCTTAAGTCAATTTTGGAATTTCTTAAGAATGAGAAATTGTATGCCAAGTTTTCAAAATGTGATTTTTGGATCCCGAAGGTACAATTTCTCGGTCACGTCATTGATAGCCGAGGCATTCATGTGGATCCGGCCAAGATAGAATCTATCAAATATTGGGCATCTCCTAAGACACCGACGGAGATCCGCTAATTTTTAGGTCTTTGCTGGTTACTATCAAAGGTTTATTGAAAGGAATTATTCGAAGAATTACTAAATCAATACGAAGCTTACTCAGAAAGGAATAAATTGGATTAGGGATAAAAGGAAAAAACACTTTTCAGGTTAAATAAAACCGAAGTTGTGCAGTGCGCCAATTCTGCTTTACCTGAAGGAAGCGAAGACTTTGTGGTCTATTGTGATGCTTCACACAAGGGTTTAGGTGCTGTATTGATGCAGAGAGAGAAGGTGATTGCCTATGCTTCTCGACAACTAAAAATTCATGAGAAGAACTACACCACTCATGATTTAGAACTTGGATCGGTAGTGTTTGCTCTAAAGATATGGAGGCATTATCTATATGGAACCAAATGCACCGTGTTCACCGACCATAAAAGTCTACAACACATTCTTTGACCAAAGGAGAGCTAACATGAGCAAGGCGTCCATATGGCTAGAATTGCTAAGTAATTACGACTGTGACATTCGTTATCACCCAGGGAAGGCAAACGTAGTGGCCGACGCATTGAGCCGTAAGGAACGGATTGAGCCATTGCGGGTTCGAGCCTTAGTTATGACTATTGGCTTGGATCTTCCCAAACAAATACTAAAAGCTCAGATCGAAGCCCTAAAACCAGAGAACCTTGAGAAAGAAGATGTAGGTGGTATGATCAGAAAGGATATACCCAAGGAAAAGTTGGAACCACGCGCCGATGGAACCTTATGTTTAAATGGCAGAAGTTGGTTACCTTGCTACGGTGACTTAAGATCGTGGTTATGCATGAATCCTAATAATCTAAGTACCCATTCTATACCATCATGATCTGAAAAGATATACCAAGACGTGAAAAAGCTATATTGGTGGCCCAATATGAAAGTCGACATCGCCACATATGTTAGCAAGTGCTTGACATGTGCAAAGGTCAAGGCCGAACATCAAAGGCCATCAGGATTATTAGTACAACCAGCAATACCCGAGTGGAAGTGGGATAATATCACGTTATCACCAATGCTTCCCGAAGTCGTTCACAAGGCTTTGACACCATCCATGGTGATATATGAACGACTTACTTAATCATGCTCACTTCTCTGCCAATAAGGAGAAAGACCCATTGGACAAGTTTTGGCAAGGTTGTAACCCTTGGAAAACAGGATAGTAGCAAGACACGAAATACCTGTTTCAATCATCTGTGATCGTGATGGGAGGTTCACATCAAACTTTTGGAGATCATTTCAGAAAGCTTTGGGTACAGATCTGAGTATGAGCACCGTTATCATCCATAAACCGACGGCCAACGCTAGAGGATGATTCAAACATCTTCGATGGACATGCTCGTGCTTGCGTGATCAATATATTGCAACAAGGCTGGGGTCAAGCATTTTCCATTAGCCGAATTTTCATATAAACAACAATATCTACGCTAGCCTAAAGCCGTCACCTTATGAGTCACTTTATGGCAAAAATTTTATCACCTAGTATGTGTTTGTTTTTCTGAACTCGAATCAAAGATGGATAATAACATCATTGTTATGAATCTATCTTTAAGTTCGTATATCAAAGAGGAGAATATCTCCTCACAGATCAATGATGGTATTTTATTTCGTGGCTTCGATCCATAAAGGTCATTAATTTGAGATGCAACACGAAAAAAATCTGAGATCGTGTTTTCATTTTGTAGTTTCAGATTCTTGTCTTGTGGTTTATTGAAGGAGATAGAGTTAAGATTTATTGTGACGATGGGATTAGGTAGTTTTTTTAGATTTGTGATATTGATTGTGAAGATGATGAGTTTTAGGTTTAGATTTGTGGGGTTGTTGTAGTTTGTTGGCGGATGGAAAGGTTGTGGATGTGTGATGATGAGTTTTAGGTTTAGATTTGTAGGGTTGTTGGATTTGATTGATGTTGTGATGGTTGTTGATTTTGTAATATGGTGGTTTGAATGATGATTCTGTTGAATTGATGTTGTTGTAGATGATGTGGGGTTTGATTCGAGACTGTCATTTACATTTCTTCATATATGTTTGGTTTTCTTGACTGTTTGAGTTGACCGGGTCAACTCGATAATAACCGAGTTGACTCGGTTTGAGTCTTGTGTTAACAAAACGCAACCAACCAAAACCAAGATGCAACAGTCTTGCGTTTTGATACAAAACGCAACATACCCAAAATTTTGGCAGCATTTGTTTTCTATATTCTTGCAAAAGGGTCTTCATCTTGGCAAACCGCAACCACCAAAACGCAAGATCTTGTCAAAACGCAACACCCAAAACGCAACGTTTTGAGGCAAAACGCAACCTGCATTTTTGTACTTTTTTTTTCTTTAAATTTCGGATCTGAGTTTATTTCTTCACCAAAAAGCAACAAAGAAACATTGAGAATAACACTAATCTGCTGCTGCTGTGCTTGACTTTCAGATAAAAAATAACGATTTGAACCATGAACATAAATGAATAGTAAAAGGAAACAGTAATCGGGACATGGCTGAAACATGTCGTGAACAAGTGACAACAAACCTTGACTTAAAAAATGACGATTTGGGAACTAGACCAAACGGCCATAAACAAAGTTAAAACCGACCCAGAGTGCTTGTAACATGGCTCTTGATACTAATTGTTAGAATCAAATAATTATAGATCCGGTGGTCTAGGTAGCTCAAAGATGGAAGTAGTCATCTTTAGAGAGAGAAAGTTTAGAGAGAGAAGAGTGGAAGGCGATGGGAAAAATAGAGGAGGAAAAACACACTTAGAGAAGTGTGTGTCAAATGATTTCACCAACACCCTCTCCATGTGTGGAGAGGGTTTAAATAGTTCTTACAAAAATGCCCCATAAAACGGGCTATGGTGTGGGCTTACAGTGGGTAAAGACCCGACCCACACCATAAATCATACGATTA
The DNA here is from genome assembly GCA_026074375.1 of Tanacetum coccineum. Classification (NCBI taxonomy): domain Eukaryota; kingdom Viridiplantae; phylum Streptophyta; class Magnoliopsida; order Asterales; family Asteraceae; genus Tanacetum; species Tanacetum coccineum. Next base: position 14,168 of record BQNB010125900.1, read on the forward strand.
CTAATAAAAACTATGAGCTATGCTAAATATACGAAAGCATGGGGTGACCGAGTCTTTTTCTTAATCCTAACACACCTAATGAACAGATTTAAACATTCAAATAAGCTTGAACAACAAGCTAAAAGCTAATGCTACTTTTTAAGATTTTCAACTGATTTTAGACTTAAACTCTTAAAACTAAGATTTAAACTACAACTAAGCATAAAACATAATCAAAACATATTTAAAAGACAAATAAGACAGAAATAAGCAATAATAAGCACCATGATAAACAAGAATAAGCAATAAGCAACTTTTGACTTAAAATGAAAAAAAATGAACTTACAAGAACCCTCTGCTTAAACACGGGCATAAAGTGCTCTTAGAGCTTATCAACAAGCTCCAGCTTGTTTAAAAACAAGCTAGTATTGTCCTATAAGCCCTTCCTTTTCTAGCTTATCATCCAAATAAGCTGTTGTATTTTGGGGTGACTTTTTGATGTAACTTAGCTTAAACTCTTTAAAGCTTAAATTTTCTTTAGTCAAACAGCTTAAACAAAATAAAGTGAGCTTATAAGAGCTTATCAAACATTTTCATAACATAAATTTGCATTAACTTAAAAACAGAATTTTTCACAAAAACATAAATTTCATTAAACTTTTTTTTAAAAGAGTACAAGACTTAAAATTAAATAAGTTAAAAGGTACTGCAATAAGCTATAAAACTAAACTAGATTAAAACTACTTGCCTCAAAGACTTACAAAGGGTCCTATATATAGATAAACTTCAAAGCCTTGGGTTCTTGGACTTGGTTTCTTCACTGAGACATTTGAGAGGTGTGTTAGTTGTGTGAGAGAGCTCGAAAATCAATCTAGACCATCTATCTTGTATGCTTTCCAAGTTCTATCATCACAGCCCTTCATTCGGTCTTCAAAATCTTGGCCAATGGGAACGCATAGGATTACCAAAGTGGCATTTGTCCCATGTGATGTGGGGTTGAGTTGGGAGGGTGATGTTTTTGTCTGTAGTTGCAGGGGCCAAAGGTTGAAGACACAAATATGGAATTTTGGCCCCAATAGTGGTTTTTCGTTTGTATTACTGTTTTGGTGATAACAGGGTTAAAGGTTTGTAGAATTAACACTTTTGGTCCCTTAGTTTGATAAGTGATATAGCATGGACAGTCCTTGTGGTGAAAATGGTATAAGAAAGTTGGCAGCTTTGGCCCCTGAGGTTGTATACTTCTGTTGCAACCACAGTCCTTGGGGACTAATGGTGTTAACAGATTTGGTATTGGGCTTGGTTATGTGTTTGGGCTTGTTATAAGTTAAAAGGCAATGGGCCTTTAACTTATTTTTGGTCTTCATGTAATACCTTAATGGGCTGACCCGGCCCATTAGATGGGTACGGGTGGGCCCATTAAGTATTTCTTCGGTATCGGCTTCGTCTTTGACTTTTGACTTTGACGTGGTTGACTTTTTGGTTGACTTTGACTTTGACTTTGACTGGTTGACTTGACTTTTCACGCTCTTTTCATTCTCGTGCTCGGTTTTGTCGTTTTTGGCCTTTTCTTAGATATCCGTTACCTGCACAATACAAATGCAAAACACACAAATACAATGTATTCTTGGTATGTTTTTAGTCTTTTAAGCACGTTTTCCTTGGTAAATGGTATGTGTAATTAAGCACATACCAACAAGCAAATCCCAAATGTAGGGGTACTTGATGAGGTGTCATTTTACACACTATTTGGGGGTCATTTAACCTTTTAAATCATGCAAATATGCCCAGATTATGTGCTTAATCGTTTGTTTTCAGATTTTTAGCACTTAGATGGCATTTGGAGGAAATACACGTGACTTGGGCTCATTTGGAGAAGAAACGGACAAGACTACGGACCTACACCAAATCTCTTAAAGAATCGTGCTCACAGAGTGTGGAGACGGCGTCGCAAGCATAAAGCGACGCCGTTGCGATCTTTCTAGTGACGATGTCAAAGAATTGATGACGGCGTCAGGACGTAACCGACTTAAATCAGACCTAGAAGATTCTACTTTGTGACGGCGTCGCGACTACGACTGGACGTCATCGCAGTGATTTCTGTATATATACAAAACCGAATTTAGGGTTTCAAGTATGTAACTTTGTATAACTTTTGGGAGCCGAACCCTAAGTATTTGATCAACATTTAGGCCATCTTTAGGACTTAAAAACCCTATTGTAACTGACCTTAATCCATGTTTTAATCAAGTAAGATCGTGTATCTTTGATCATTCAATATGTCTATGTGTTGTTTGATTGATGTATGTTCTTTCTTTTTTTATAAGATGTTAGGCTAAACCCTCCCTTGTATTTACTTATGATTGGATGAAAGTTGGATTGTAGATCCTTTTACTATTGCTTCTTGTGATGAATGTGCGCGTTAGGCTTTAGAAAACTAGCCATAAGATATTAAATTGGCATAGACGTCTAGGGAAACGCGAGAAGTATAGAAAGGATACCATCTGGTAACAGTCTTCATACTACCTTACCCCCAATATGGTTGATCCCTCTTAAGGTATTTCAATTGCATTTAATATACTCTTAGAGGCCTTGTAATAGTCTTCATACTACCTTACTTGTACGTTGCCTTAACAGAATATTAAATAGATGGCGGGTTGATTGGTTTCTTAATGTATATATAAATAATATATAATAATAATATACTACTTATATTAACCAAACCAAATCAAGTGACCCTTGATAAGGTTTAAAGAAAGAGAATCAATGAAATCCAAGTAGTATGATATTCCCGGGTCGTTTTCCCGACGAGGAATGCAAATGGAAAGTCGAGAGTCGGTTTGATAATTGATGCTTGAATGAGAACGATTTTGATTGGTTTTCTAAATGTACAGGAAAATTAATGCAATTAACTAAAAACAAGTTATGCATGAAAGCAATTAATGATTTAAACTAGCAACGATAACGGGAATCTAAAAACGCGACTTAAAACCCCTAAATTATCAAAATTTAATCCTAAAGTGATTTTTTAACTTTTAATATAAACCCTTAAAAATGACTAAAAAAATGCAAGAACTAAAAAAAAAACTAAACCAAAAATGAAAGCGATTTAAAAGCTTATAAAACAACGAAAAAAAACGTGAACATGCTTCATTCCGTTCTTTAAAAAAAATTCAAAATCTAAAAATTTAATAAAAAAAACCCTACGAAATCAAATCTAAATTTTTCCTACAAGTCCATATTGATAACAGAAATTTTCCTAATAAAAGAATTAGATTATTTTTGAGACTTTTTTATCATTTTTATTTATTAATTAAAAAACGTTTTTTAATCTAAATTTAAATATTACAAATACTAAACTATTTATATAAAAAAATCTGAAAAAATTCCAAAAAGTGGCTTGGAACTATGCTAGACCTAATAAAATTTAAGTGAAACAGCTTATCAAAATAAGCTGTGAAAAAGCAATAACGGGCTTATAAGCAAAAGGCTCAAAAAGTGATAAAAGAATAATATGTTGGGGTTCTAACAGAAAAGTCCCAAGGGCGCTAGTGGTGTGTGGTGTGGGTGTTAAAAACGTTGGGTTGAGGGTGTTGAGGTCCAGGGTTCGAGCCCTGCTCACCTTGGACTTCCACCTTCCCTAATGTTTTTATTTTTTTTGCCAAAATTTTTTACACAAGTCTTAAGGACTTAAAAATAAGCACTTTTAATAAAAACACCTTTTTTAGAAACCACAAATAAGCACAAAAATAAGCCCTAATAAGTGACAGAATTGCTTTTTTAAATTAAGGCTTGAAAGGCTTAAACTGTCTAGCCTTTTTAGACTAAATAAGCAACAAGGAAACAAATGAGCTAAAAACCAATGATAAGCTAACCCTATTAAGCACTAAGGAACTAAAATAAGCAAAGAAAATAAGCCAGAACTAAGCCTAAATGACAGATGCACTTAAAAAGCTATTAAACTAAAAATTCTAAACTAAAAGAACCAATAAGCTCTAATAAGCTCTACCCTAAGCACAATAAGCTACCAGTACCTCTATTCTAACCTAATAAGCAAATCTAAGCAAAATAAGGCAAGTACAATAAGCCAATAAGCTCAAATAAGCAAATAAGCTTTTGGCCAAAGACTGTTAACCAAACAGCCTATAGGGTACTTTTTGAGCTTAATTTTAAGCTACAAGACAGATCCTTATGGCTTAGAGCCCTATACTACTGAAAAGCTTATACTAAGGTGGTTTGAAATTCAATTAAGCCATGAAAATGCTAAGTGAAAAGTGCTGGTTGCACTCAGTATGTGCTGATTTGGTTTTTGTAAAGACAAAAAGCTTATTGCAGCCTTATTTTTAAGCAAGAAAACAGGCTTTAAACTACAAAATAAGATGAAACAGATAAAGATTGACACCTAAGGGACTTGTGCAATGAATTTCATAACCTAAAACTAGCTTTAACTTATCTGAATTTGCAAATGAAAATGAGACTTTTTACTTAAAACTAACTTGATAGATTTTGACTAAAACAAAAGCAAACTAAAAGACATTTAAACAACTTCATTATGACACTAAAAACAACACAAAAACTACCATTAAAAGCTGTTAAAAAAGTCTTAATCAAATAAGCTGATTTGAAAGAGATGAATGGCACAAATTTAAACCATACTTACAAAAAAACTTAAAAATGAGTTTTAGGTTTAAAAAACTTTTAAAAACTTATTAAATAAACTTAATTAAGCTTGCTAAAGTCTGCTATGTGGCCCAAACCAGTTTATCACCAATTTGTACCCACTTTACACCTTATGCCAAACACCCCTCAAGAAATTTAAAAATCAATTTAAACTTAAAAACAAACTTGGAAAACTTAAGACAACTTAAAACAGATCAAGAATAAGATAAAATGAAGACAAATAAATGATTAAAACACAAAAATAAGCAATAACAATAAGCAACAAGAATTTGGCAATTTTGAGCTATTTAAGACAGTTTAATATGAAAACTTAAATAAATGGCATATAAGCATTAAACAAAGATAAATAAACATAAAACAACAATTATAAGCACAAATAAGCAGTAAGGAACAATAAATAAGCAGATGAACAATAAATAAGCAAAGCTATAGTAAATTGCTAAAAATTTAAAAATGAAACTCACAAGTGTCCAAAGCTTTTTATCAAGAGAATAAGCCCTCAAAACAGCCTATACACCATACCTATATGCTTCCCAAGAAGCTCTAACCCAAGGCCATCCATGATTTACCTTGCTCCATGAATGAGTAAACTAATTTTTTTATGATTTTTGATTTTTTAAGACAGAATTGAAAACAAGCTTTTTAAATAAACTTTGAATGAACCAAAAGCTTATATAAGTGCTTAATGACAGTATTTAAAGACAATTAAATCAAATGACAATATTTAAAGAAAACACTTAAAATTTCATTAACTTGAAAAAAGATTACAATGCTTGACAATCCCACAATGAGCTACAATGCTTCTACTTATACTAAAAACTCTAAGTCTTGGGTCTTCAAGTGTGCTTCTTCACTGAGACATTT
>BQNB010125902.1:0-19687 GCA_026074375.1 Tanacetum coccineum
TATGTTTTAATAAAAAGCTCTTTTGATAATCTGTTATTACAATTGAAAATAGCCTTTTGTCATTCAGTTTTCAAAAAAAAATAAAAATCAATGCATACTGACTCATAATGTCTGTTATTTTCAAGCTCATCTCTATAGGACTTAGTTTTCAAAAAAAACCTTATCAATTACTTTTTCCTTATAGCATTTAAGCTAGATTTTCAACAAAAGTTCTTTTCATTTCTTAAATTGCTTATTTGGTTGCTTATTTTTGCACTCAAATTCTGTCTTTAGGACTGTGTGGTTTAGCAGTGTCAATAAGATCTCTTTGAAAATTTCAGTTCTTAGTTTAAGTCATTAGTGCTTATTTTCCTTTCATATTAGCTTATTAGGAGTAGAGTAGTGCCTGTGTTTGCTTTATTTGCCTTTCCCTTAGCTTAAATTTTGCTTAATAGTTAGTTATATAATCCTCAGCCTAAAAAAAAGTGAATCTGCCCACTTTAGAGTGCTTATTTTTTAGCTTAATTTTAAGTTTCTCAAAAAGTGTCAGTTTTAAAAGTACTTATTTTTGTATCCTTTATAAGTTCTTAAAAGAAAAAAGAAAAAATTAAAAATGTTTTCTAAAAAAGGAGAGGCGTGGGGGTCGAACCCATTACCTCCCCCTTTGTAAACCAACACCTCATACACCATCACACTAACTATCTGCGCCCTTGGGAGTTTTCTGTCCTAAGGGGCAGATGTTATTGTTTTGTACACATTTCAGGCCCATAAGCTCTTAAGCCCGTTTGGCTTATTGCAGCTTATTTAGATTAGTTGTTACCTAGATTTTATTTTTCCTAGACTCTACTTAGCATTAGCTACTTTCTGTAATTTTTTAGATTTTTTATAAAATTGTTTAGTTTTTTTATCATTTAATATCTTTTAAACTATTTTTAAATCATAATAAATAAGATAAAATAAAATCTTTTCCTTTTTCCTAAATTTTTCTTTTGTCCTATTTTAGGTTTAGAAATTAAGTTTGCATTTTTAGGAGTTAATTTTAGTGTATTTGCTTAATTGTCGCGTTTTATTTGTTTCCCGTTAATTGCTTAAGTGTTTAATTGCTTTTAATCGTTCATTTTAATTGTTGCTTTTATTTAGTAGTAAAAGATACCCAAAAATATATTTTCTCTCATTCAAATCATAATCCAAGCTAAAACAAGGTTTCAATTTCACAAGTCGTTAAATTTAGGATTTTTAAGTTCACGTTTTAACGTCAACGTTTAAGATTAATTCATTAATCGCTTTTATTTTTAGGTTTAATTGATCATCTTTTTCTTAATAAATATTAGAATCGATTTACCAAGTACAAAACATTTTACTCATTCAAACGCGCATCACGAACGTTTCCGAATTTTAATTCGCACTTCGTTGGTGAATAAACGACCCGAGAGTTTTTAGAGATATCACTATAGTCAAAATTGAATTTTCTTAACCCGTCGGAAATTACTACTATAATCGCCTATTATTGGCCTATCCTTAACATAAACTATCTATATATTACTATATAGTTACATGTATTGATTTACGGATCAGTTTTTTTGGCGCCGCTGCGGGGAGTTGTAAGAATATCGAGTTTTCGTCGAAAAATAGTGTAGTTGAAGAACCTTCCTCGTAAGTTATTTTTCTGTTTTGTGATTATTTCCTTTTATTATAAAAACATAAAAATACAAAAATATTTTACACTTTTATTTTCTTTTATTATTTAAAAATTATCGATTGTTAATTGTTGTTTCGGCTCACCTCTAGATTACAAACTATAAGGAAAGTTTAAGGCCGGTTTGATTTTATCACCCAAAAGGAGAAGGGTTATTCAAAAAAGCGCCTCGCGTTTACTAACTCCTCCGCTTTCTTGTGCGTATTTTTAGAGAGCTACCGTACACGTTTAACTTTCGGTTACCAAAAATATTTTCTTTCTTATTTATTTTCTTATGTATTATTCAAAAAAACTAAAAATAATCTTCTTTATCCTCTCATTCATTTAATTCTTATCTTCTTCACCCTCTATATTGTTTAATTCTTATGGCGTCTCGTCGTTTGAAACCCCTTTACGCAATTAAAGAATGCTCGTCTTGTGGAAGTTTGTACACTAGAGAATGTTGGTTCAATAGGAAGCTTGAAAACAAGATTCTTGTTCCCGAACCCGAATCCTCTCCATGTTGTGCTAAGTGTGGAAAACCGGTTGATGGTCCATATTGTCGTGGATGTGCTTTCTTACGAAAGAAAATCGAGGAAGATTTGCTTACGTATTGTGGTGAAAATGAAACTTTCAAATACTTTGAAGATATTTCTGAATCATCCGATGATAACACCAACGTTGTTAATGCTCCTCGAGAGCCATTCGTTGTCAATCAAGACCCCGGGGTAAAGCCTTCGCAAGATCCTCCACAGATTGACCATAATTGTTGTTATGAGTGCGGTGATTCATTAGATGGAATTTTTTGTCAACGATGCATTTGTAAATCTTGTGGTAAAGGTGCTCATTACGGTTATAATTGTCCACCAAAAGATTCGATCATATTTAAACCGGAGCCATGCAATCAAACCATTAATGAAATTCCACAAACTTTACCAAGTTTAGATCCGTCATGTTATTCATTACCTCATGTTTCAAAGCCTAACTTTGTTGATAATTCTCTAATTTTTTCTTACCCACCTCTACAACCCCAGTTCGAGACATATTCGTGCGAGTTATGTGAGAACGATTCTCACTACGATTATGATTGTCCATCACGAGTCCCGCTTGTCTATGAGCCAGAACCGTGCTACAATTAAAACTTTAGTGATAATTATTATCCACAAAATTCACCGAGTTTTTCTCAACAATATCTTTGTTGTGCTTATTGCGGGGGACCTCACTATGATTATCAATGTCAACCGAATCAATGCAACACTATGAACACTAATCCGATTATAGATTATTCCGGTTTGACCACCCACAACTCCCGCAGACTTCGTCGATTGGTCAATAAGCCCTTGCTAAAAATCGTGAAGAGCTTGAAGAAATAAACGAGATCAAAGAATGTTAAGGAATTAAAAAAGTGAATCGCGGAAGGAACAAACAGGCTACAGAGAATATGAGTATCAGGAAATGAGGCAAGAGCAGGCAATTGGTTGATTACAAAATTAAAGAAATCACAATGATTTGGGTATTAAAAGATTTCGAGGCGAGGAGATTGATGAAGAATATGAGAGAGATTGTGAGATTAGAATTCAAAAACTTAAGCAAGATTTTAATGAATGGGGCAGCGAAGTTCGAAAAAAGGAGCAAGCTTACGAAGAAGAAAAGTATTCTGCTGCTCGTCGTTACATGCTTTCTATTACTTGTGATGACGAGGATGATTCTATTCCTTTAGGAGATATTATGTGCCTAATTGTAATAATAATCGTGTTAATGTTGAAATTGATTTTGTGGAATCTTAAATTCAAACACATATGAAATCGTGGGTTGAAATCATTCGTAAAAATGTGTTTTGTCAAGGAGGTCATCGGGATCATGTCCCCGCGTGTCTTTTTCATATGCTTTATTGCATAGAAACATCTATAAAGTATAATCTAGCTCTATTCATTCTAAAACGAATGGAAACAATTCGACACAAACCTAAGCTCCTCCTACCTTATGGAATGCTTTTAACTAGATTATTCAATCATGTTGTTTCAAACTTTCCCGAGTTAGAAATTGATCGCTACATCTTGTATGATCGAGTCATGCATCCTCTCGCTCCTCATTACGAGCAAAAAAAAAGATCGGATCATGGCACGAAAAGATGTCGTGACTCAAATGCTAGCTCTTCCTCTACCGCTCTTAATCATTCATCTTCATCTCATCACTTAGATGAAAATGACGAAGAATCTTCTCATTCTAGCACTCCTTCATTTCCCTAACTCATTAGCTCTTTGTCAAATGTTGTCCCTAGAGTCTTTGAAAACCTACCTCATGAAAGTCAATCTCTAAACACATACCAAACCGAAATCATAAACTACCAAATTCAACATCGAGATGAACACCGAAAAGGGTTAAGGTCGATCGGGAAGGATCTTAAGGACATGATGAAGGGGAACAAGAAATGATCAAGCTTGAATGACTTATTAGCCATCTTCTATTAGTACTTTTACTAATATCACACTTTAACTTATTTATTTCCTAGAACTTAGAATTGCAGAAGGCAATCACAAGTGCCTTGGATGATCTTTTTAGATTTATCATCCAATAACTTCTTCGCTTACTATTATGTGAACTTCTTGCCTATGTAAAAATGCCATGCATATTTGATCATTACTTACTTAGTTAGAAAAATGCATGTTTAGCCTTGTAATTCTATTGCTAATGTAGGGCTAGTTGAACCTTGAATTTAGAAGATGCTACTGCCACTAGACAAAAAGAAGGCCAAACTGGAAAATTTTGTTCTCTAGAAAACGGCCCCCATAAAGTATAGGCGACCCCCATATATATATGGGACCGCGAACAGGAGGGAATGAATTTTGCAGTCTTGCCTCTTTTTTTGTATCTTTGACCCTCTACCTATAGCCACATGCTGGCACTTCCCTGTTTAGCTAAACCATCTTTTTGCATCTTTTTCTATCTAATCCATGCTTTGCCATTCTATTACATCTCTTCCATTATTTAAGTCACACAACTATCATACCTCACCATCACCTTCTTCATCTTCACCTTCATCATCAATGTCTTGTTCAAACCATCCTCTAAACTTCTCTAGGAAACCTAAAATGTCGGTAAGACAAGTTTGGAGGCGAACAACACTCACACCAAAATCTCCATCTTCTTCTCAAAATGCATCACCCTCACTTCATCCAAGAGTCAATCCTCAATCTCCTTCACCACCTTATAATCAATTTAGAGACCAAATGATTAACCAACTTCATAATATCTCCTGTATTCTTGAATCTCAAACTCAAAACTCACCTAATGCATATTCTCATGCACCACCTTCACCACCATCACCCTTGATCCATCCTCCTACCAATCCTCAAGTTGAATTCCACTCCGGCTTTTGTCACTGTTGTAGGTACACTAGAAATCATTTCCACTCTTTGAGAAATGAGATCAACTTCATTCAATTTCTTCTCACCCGTCTCATATCTCAAACTCGCACCCCACCAAACCATGACCTACCTACCTCACCCTTTTCAAACTACAATAATTAAACATTCTAATATGTTTAATTTCTTCAAATAATTGCATATCCATCTTTTGCATGCGGCATCTCCTAGATTTTAAAAATCCACTAGTCTACCTATATGTTCAAATATGTCTTTATGTTTATCTATTTTATCTTGTATTATTTATACCATTAAAGTCTTAATCTATCTTATTATCGTTAGTATTGCTTGCAATCCATGCTTCTTGTATGAGTTTCTTAAGTGATGAATAAAACTACTTTATGGTTTATTGCATGAATTGTTATATTGCTACTTAGAAGTGCTTTCTTGCACTTGTACTTCTTACTTTGTTTTGTAGCAAGAATCTCATAAGATCGATCACTTAGTGTCCCAAACGAGGGGGAGCATACATCAAGGGGGAGTCTTGGCATCGTCGATTTCTTTCTCTCTACAACTCGACGATAATCCTTTTTGAATTCAACAAAAAGGGGGAGAAATAGATTAAAACTCATTAATAACTTGAAAAAAATTATTTTTACTCAAAATGAGTTTATATTTTGTCTTCATAAAAAATGGGGAGATTGTTAATAGTTTAATACAAACAATGTTTAAAAACGTTATTTATATTTTTCGACACCTCTACGTTTTGAAGATGACAAAATGTAAAAACATTCACGATAAAAATAAACATTTACATGTTATTAATCGTACACTTCCATTTCGACATATATCACTTAAGGTATGGATAAACAACTAATTAAACTTAATTAGTGATAAAGAAAATAATTTTTTCTTTATCCATCATTTTTCTACAAAACTATATTTTTATAAAAAATAATGTTTTATTTAAAAACATAAAATTTGAAATTCAAATTTTCCCTCCAAAATGGAACTTTCCATACCCGATAAAACATTCCCCACTAAAAGAAAAAAAGGGGAGCGTCAGTCTACGGCGGCCTCCTAATAGGTTAGGCGGCCCCCAGATATATCTGGGACCGCCGGGACCGCCAGTAGTTACCGTTGAATTTTTCAGCCTATAAATACTGCATTATTCTCAGCTTGAAAACAGACCTCTTTGCACGAATTTTTTCAGTCTTCTTTCTCTCTCTAAAAACCTTCTTTCTCTTATTAAATCTCTTGATCACTAACATTTTTTGATCTTGTTTCAAGTGATCCAATCTCTTCTTTCTCACATCTCCTCTCCTCTTTATCAAATGCAAGAGAAGAACATTCGTATTCGTCAAGAAACGAATTGTTAGAGTCTAATGATTTCTCATTCCTTCTTCTAAGTTCCAAAACTCTACTAAAAAAAAAGCTTTGAAAATGGGAATTCGGGTGTTTTATAACTTGTGATCTCTTAGCTCTCTCAAAAAAAATATTTGCTACTTTTCAAAGGTTTAGTTTGGGGAAGTTTTGAGATATTTGGTTATAAGGCATGTGATATTGCGTGAGGATACGCAATCGTTTAGTTTGGGGAATTTTGATAAGTGTAAAATACACATATCTGTTTATACCAAAAATGACCCTAAATGACCCAAAACAGACTAAAAATGGCAAAGATATGCTTGTTTTTGTGTTTTGTGTATGCAGGTACGGATATATCAAATATCACAAGAAAACCGCCAAAAACGGGCAAACACGGACTCGAGAAACGGAAGAGCACAAGAAAAGCCAAAGATTCAAAGCCAAAGCCAGAAAAAGTTAAGCTTCAGTCAAAAGTGGTCAAAGAGTCAAAGAAAGTCAACTCTTAGTCAACTACAGTCAACCATGGGTCAACAAAGTCAACTCACTAGAAGACAAAACCTCAAAATATTTCATTTTAGCCCTCCAAGTTTCAAATACTAAATCAAATGGGCCCCTTAAAACCTTACAAACCATACCCGGATCCAAAACCCAAATCAAAAGCCCAAAACCCTAGCCCATTACCCTTTTATATAATTCCAGGGACCAAAACTGCCAAAGTTGAAAGTTATACAATACTACACCTTTTCTTAAATCAAACACAAGGCCTAGTTATGCCATTACCCCAAACACATTTCACCTGTTTACCCAATTTCAGTTAAAAGAGAAAAAAAATGGCGCCAAGATTTATGATACTATTCATCATCTTCCCAAAATTACCCACAGACCAAAACAAAGGGGTTTTATCAATTGAGGGGCAAGAGAGACAATTCAATGGAGCATGTACACGTTGGCAGTGTTAAAAGTCATCCAAGCATTCCTATTGGCTAAAACCATTAAGTGCGGATCAAGGCTATGGCAAGGAAGCACAAGGGAATGTGGGATTTATTCTACTGACACTCTCAAAACTGGCACAGGGTATCTCACAAGGATTGCCACGCTGGCAATCCGTGTGAACTCTATTTTGATCTAACGATGGAAAAATGGATTCCAATGATTGGAGGAGATTCAAGGGACAGGATGAGAGAAGGTCTAACAAACTTTGGCTCCTAAGAAGCTTCCTCAGCTGGCTATTTATAGCCCTTCACACATACACACATACTCCTTCTTCTTTTTCCATTTTTTTACACTTTAGAGTAGTTTTTAGTTTATGTTTAATTTTTAGCTACTTGTAACTTTCAATTTTAAAAGCATTGTAATCCTTTTTAAGTTTTTAATAAAATTTTATTTTTAGTTTTCATAAGTGTTTTTTACTTTTAAGCTCTTAATCTTCTTCATTTACTTGATAGTATTTCATAAGCCTCCAATAAGCTCTCACAGCATCTACAAGTTTTCAATAAGCTCTTGTAAGTCTATAAGCTTACAATTGAGCTCAAATTAATCTTTTTATCAATTAAATCCTTAAATCAGTTAAGTTTTATACCTATGCTTAATGGACTTTTTGAGCTTAAGGAAGAGAAGCTAAAAAACGGATGAGCTTCTATAGACTTTTACTAGCTTATCCAATAGGATAAGCTAGAGCTAGTAGAGTAGCTCCTCGAGCATTTCTACCTTTGTTTAGCTAAGGTAGCTTGTAAGTTTTCCTTTCCTAGTCTGTCTTTAATTTCTAGCTTCTTTTTTGCTTACATTGCCTTATCTGTTGCTTATTTGGGTTAATATCTGTCAATTGGTGCTTATTACTTATAATTAGTTATTTGTTCTCAGCTTTTATACATTAGGTCTTATATTTCCCATACTTGCTCTTTACATCTGTCATATGCTCATAATTCTTAGCATTGATCATAGGTTTTTGATTCTGGTTTAATTGAATGTTAAAATAAGTTTATTAGGATTGTTATTAACTATGCACTATCTGGTCTTTGAATTTTATTCTTTAAAATTCAAAATTGTAAGCTTAATCAGATTATGGAAGTTATAAAGGGGTGTTTGGAATAGTAATGAAACCTACAGTTAAATCTGATTCTGGCAATTTGATCTCACCAATTTGGTTTAAGAAAACTCTCTTAAGTCTGTTTTAGTAAGTTTAATATGTTAGGTTTAGATAAAAAATTATTTTCATAGGTTCAGGTTTCATAAGTTTAAATATATGTTTGTCTCTATTTCATAAATCTGCTTAAGATGATTTCTAGTTTTTATTAGTGATTCATACAAACTTAATTTAGTGTCATTAAAGTTTTGAAAGTGGTTTTCTTAGGCCTGCATTTGCAAAAGTTAAGGTTTCTGTCATTCAAATGTCATCTGCACCAGTTAGCAAAATAGGAATGTAGCTAGTTTTAAGTTTAATTTTCAGAGGGTTATAGCTAAAGTTTGGATTTGATTTTTGGTTTATGAATAGATTTAGGGTAGTTATAAATCTGTTTCAAGTTAGGTTTTAATAAAAAGCTCTTTTGATAATCTGTTATTACAATTGAAAATAGCCTTTTGTCATTCAGTTTTCAAATAAATAAATAAAAAATCAATGCATACTGACTCATAATGTCTGTTATTTTCAAGCTCATCTCTATAGGACTTAGTTTTCAAAAAAAACCTTATCAATTACTTTTTCCTTATAGCATTTAAGCTAGATATTCAACAAAAGTTCTTTTCATTTCTTAAATTGCTTATTTGGTTGCTTATTTTTTCACTCAAATTCTGTCTTTAGGATTGTGTGGTTTAGCAGTGTCAATAAGATCTCTTTGAAAATTTCAGCTCTTAGTTTAAGTCATTAGTGCTTATTTTCCTTTCATATTAGCTTATTAGGAGTAGCGTAGTGCCTGTGTTTGCTTTATTTGCCTTTCCCTTAGCTTAATTTTTGCTTAATAGTTAGTTATATAATCCTCAGCCTAAAAAAAGTGAATCTGCCAACTTTAAAGTGTTTATTTTTCAGCTTAATTTTAAGTTTCTCAAAAAAGTGTCAGTTTTAAAAGTACTTATTTTTGTATCCTTTATAAGTTCTTAAAAGAAAAAAAAAATTAAAAAAATGTTTTCTAAAAAGGTAGAGGCATGGGGGTCGAACCCATTACCTCCCCCTTTGTAAACCAACACCTCATACACCATCACACTAACCATATGCGTCCTTGGGACTTTTCTGTCCTAAGGGGCAGAGGTTATTGTTTTGTACACATTTCAGGCCCATAAGCTCTTAAGCCCGTTTGGCTTATTGCAGCTTATTTAGATTAGTTGTTACCTAGATTTTATTTTTCCTAGACTCTACTTAGCATTAGCTACTTTTTGTAATTTTTTAGATTTTTTATAAAATTGTTTAGTTTTTTTATCATTTAATATCTTTTAAAATGTTTTTAAATCATAATAAATAAAATAAAAAAATATATTTTTCTTTTTCCTAAAATTTTCTTTTGTCCTATTTTAGGTTTAGAAATTAAGTTTGCATTTTTAGGAGTTAATTTTAGTGTATTTGCTTAATTGTCGCGTTTTATTTGTTTCCCGTTAATTGCTTAAGTGTTTAATTGCTTTTAATCGTTCATTTTAATTGTTGCTTTTATTTAGTAGTAATAGATACCCAAAAACATCTTTTCTCTCATTCAAATCATAATCCAAGCTAAAACAAGGTTTCAATTTCACAAGTCGTTGGGAAAACGACCCGGGTGATCACACTTCCCGGTTAAATATACGTATTATATATTATATATATCTTTTAGAGTGAGCTTTTCTTAAGGGAGACTTTAGGAAAGTTCTTAATTGCTCTTTTGGTATAATATTAAATTATATTTTTGCGTAAATAAAATTCACAATCATGGTTCAGTTCGTAAATATGACTTTTTACACAATCTGTACAGCAAGGTCCAGAATTGACTAGTTTTAGTGTTTTGACCATAACTCATTTATTATTTACTCTCTTGGAATCATCCAATTTGCCAAATGTTCATAAGAGATTTGTCTATGACCTCATGATATCAAATCCAACCTCAAGCCTACTGAGTTTTATAAAACTTACTATTCATTACAGCCTATGAATTTTTATACTTTTCTCACTAGTTTTAATGGTCATTCTTGTTAGATCTAACCTAGATCTATACATGCATTAACACTTTTATTCCTTGATCATCATACATCATACATATACATATACATTTGTAAATCAAAATAAAACTTAAACAAGACTCATTAAATATTTTACGACAAGAAAAGTGTAGACAATGATCAAATGATCAAAATAAGAACAAGGCTTGATAAGGGCTTCAACTTTAAGCTTAATCTTCACCCCAAATACTCTTGACCACCATTTTCTTTACCCAAATGACTTTATAAAAACCCTTATAACTTCAGCCCCAAAGTGTACAAAACCTTCCTTGAAAACCCTTCTTAATCACTTCCAAAGTATAAGGATTACACTAGGTAGTCATATTCACTAGTGTTCTTCTTTACTTGATCTTCAAAAATTATAAAATGGGTGTTTGTGTGGCGTCAAGATGGAGAGGGAGAGAGTAATTTTCTAGTTTAGAGTTATAAAATGATGGGGTGTGTGTGTGTTAGTTGGTCAAAATAGGCTTATATATGCTTAGAGTGTCATTGCCAAGTGTTGGCATAAGTGATGAGGTTGAATCACAAAGTGGACACCTCCTACTTTGTGATGTCCGCCCCTATGGGGTGTGTTTTTAGTGGGATGAGTTTAAAAACTTGTCCCACAAATTGTAAATACGGGTATTATCAAAGTCCGATATTTAAAAAGGTACGCTACGTAAAGGTTTTACGAAAAATACGAAAAATGCGCATAACACAAAAAATAAAAACGAGAGTAATAAAATTATTTCTATGGCATTTTGAAAATATAAGCATCGATGCTTAACATAGAATTCGACGGTTCTTTGTAAACGTCACGTAAATTACAAATGCAAGCCCTAATTCTCCCGGTTAGTCGTGAGTTCATATCTCAATCATAAAAATGAAAAATATAATTAATACTCGAGAATAAATAACAACTTGAAATTGACGAATTGTCACAGCATTCCCCCCTAAAAAAGGATCTTCGTCCCTAAAGATCAATTCATCTTGTTGCCTGCTTTCTTGTTAAAATCAAAGAGGTGAGGGTATTTCTTCCACATTTGATCCTCCCTTTCTCAAGTATATTCTGGTCTACGACTCGAATTCCATCGAACTTTGACTATAGGGATCCGACTTTGCTTAAGTTGCCATATCCCTTGATTTCGATGGTTCGTCGATGAAATGAAATTTCTCGTCTCGATACTTACTTGTCAGAGGAATAATAAGATCTTCATCTGAAAAACACTTCTTCAAGTTCGAAACATGGAATGTATTGTGTATTCCTTGAAGCTCTCAGGGTAATTCTAGTTTATATGCCACCGGACCCACTCTTGATAAAATCTTGAATGGTCCAATATAACGGGGACTTAATTTCCCTCGTTTTCCAAATCGAACAACACCTTTCCATGGTGATACTTTCAGCATAACTTTGTCACCCAATTCGAACTCTAAAGGTTTACGTCTCACTTCCGCATAACTTTTTTGTCTACTACGAGCAGCCAATAATCGGTTTTTGATTTGCACAATCATCTATGTCGTTTCGCGAATCATTTCTGTTCCCGTGAGTTGGGCATCTCCAACCTCACTCAAACATCAGGGCGATTACTTTTCCTTCCATATAGAGACTTCGAAAGGTGCGGCTTTATACTAGAGTGATAACAATTATTGTATGCAGAATTCAGCCAAAGGTAGTTGCTTATCCCCAGCCTCTACCAAGTAAGTCAGTCACGTAAGCATGCTACAGTATTCCAAGTTGTATCGTCTTTCACTTTGACCATCAGTTTCAGGATGGTAAGCATGTTGCATTAATTTTAAATTCGTCCCCAATGACTTTTGAAGAGATCTCTAAAACCTTGATGCGAAACGAGGGTTATTTGTATTGTCTTGTCCCAAATAATCGTTACACTGGGCACCCCGTGCCTACAAACAATCTCCTTCAAATACAATCGAGTGAGCTTCTCCATTTTATACTTCTCATTCATCGGAATAAAGTGAGCAGATTTAGTTAATCGGTCAACAATGACCCAAATTGAATCATATCCAGATGGTGTTCTTGGAAGCTTTGTAATGAAATCCATTGTAATTCTCTCCCATTTCCAAACAGGGATTTCCGGCTGCTGAAGTAATCCTGACGGCTTTTGGTGTTCAGCCTTGACTTTAGCACATGTCAAGCACTTACTGACATATGTCGCAATGTCAGCTTTCATATTCGGCCACCAGTATAACTTTCTCAAATCATGGTACATTTTATCCGATCCAGGATGAATGGAATATTTTGATTTATGAGATTCCAACATGATTAGGTCTCTCAATCCTCCAAATAATGGTAACCATACTCGTCCCTTCAGACATTTCGTACCATCGGATCTAACTTCAAATGGCTCCCCTTCGCCACGAAATCCTTCGGCACCAATATTTTCCTCCTTGCACGCTTCAACTTGTGCATTTCGAATTTGTTCGGGTAAATTGTTATGTACCGTCACCACTAAAGCACGCACTCGAATCGGTTCCTTATCCTTCCTGCTCAACGCATCAGCGACAACATTCGCCTTTCCCGGGTGATAACGAATAACACAATCGTAATCACTCAGAAGTTCAATCCATCTACGCTGCCTCATATTTAGCTCTTTCTGATCCAAAATATATTGTAGGCTTTTGTGATCGGTGTATACCGTACATTTAGTGCCGTACAAATAATGTCTCCATAGTCGAAGAGCAAAAACCACCGCTCCTAATTCCAAGTCATGGGTCGTATAATTTTCTTCATTCTTTCTAAGTTGCCTAGAGGCGTACGCAATCACCTTTTCTCGTTGCATCAAAACAGCTCCAAATCCTTTAAGGGACGCATCGCAATACACAACAAAGTCTTCGCTTCCTTCGGGTAGTGATAATATTGGCGCACTACACAATTTCAGCTTCAATGTTTGAAATGCCTCCTCTTCGTCGTCGCCCCACACATACGGCTTATTTTTCTGAGTGAGTTTAGTTAATGGTTTGGATATTAGAGAAAACTCCTTAATAAACCTTTGATAATAACCTGCCCAGCCCAAAAATTGTCGCACTTCCGTTGGTGTAGTCGGTGTAGCCCAATTTTTAATGGCTTCGATCTTCGCAGGATCAACATGAACTCTACTACTATCAATTACATGGCCAATGAATTGCACGGAATCAAGCCAAAAATCACATTTCAAAAACTTAGAGTACAACTTTTCGCTCCTTAGCAAATTCAAGATAGTCTTCAAATGTTCACCATGTTCTTCTTTATTTTTGGAATAAAACAGAATGTCATCAATGAATACAATCACGCACTTATCAAAATACGGCTTGCACACACGATTTATCAAATCCATGAATACTGCAGGTGAATTAGTCAGTCCAAAAGGCATTACTCAAAACTCATAATGTCCATAACGAGTTCTAAACGTTGTAATTGGAATGTCTTCCTCGCGGATACGAAGTTGATGATAACCAGACCGTAAATCAATCTTCGAATAAACACTAGAACCTTGCAGCTGATCTAATAAATCATCAATCCTCGGTAATGGATATCGATTCTTGATCGTCAACTTGTTCAGTTCTTGGTAATCAATGCACATTCGGAACGATCCATCCTTCTTCTTCACGAACAAGACCGGAGCTCCCTACGGGGACGAGCTCGGTCGAATAAAGCCTTTCTCCGACAACTCTTGCAGTTGCTTGGACAACTCCTTCATTTCGGATGGTGCTAAACAATATGGCGCATGCGCCACAGGTGCAGCATCGGGAGTAAGATCAATACGGAATTCAACTTGCCTGGGTGGAAGAAGTCCAGGTAATTCTTCGAGAAATACCTCGGGAAAATCTTGGATAACTGGAACATCTTCTAATCGCTTCTCCTTTGATTCTTGTTCAGTTACTTGAGCTAAGAATAGCTCACAACCCTTCTCGATATACTTTCGAGCCTTAATGCAAGAAACAATCTTCAATCTGTGAATTATTTCTATCCGCCTTTGCTAACCAACGTCTTACCTCCAAGGAATACTAACCTTTTTCTCTCCATACAAAATAGTGGCATCATATCGTGATAACCAATCCATCCCAATAATGATATCAAAACTTCCTAGTTCTATTACCATTAAATCGATTGGAAAAGAACGGTTTAAAAGATTAAGTGTAACAAACCCTATAACACATTATTTTGGTACTTGTCTACTTTTCCATCGGCCAATTCGACTTCATAGCAAGTATCTAACTCAACTGGTTCAATATCAATAAGGGTACTAAAACTTATAGACGCAAAACTTTTATTGGCACCCGAATCAAATAAAGCAGTAGCATATCGATTGTTGAGTAAGAATGTACCAGTAACGAATTTCCGATCTTGCTGAGCATCCACAGCTCCCAACTTGTAAGCAACTCCATGGTTATTTCCACCTTGTCTATTCTTTTTCAACTGAGGGCAATCTCTCTTTTGGTGACCCTTTTCATTGCAATTGAAACAAATTAGATCATTTCTGTCGAGGCTCCAACAAGCAGCAGTCTTGTGACCCAACTTACCACACTTACCACATTTCCAACAATCCCCAACATGCTTCTTATTCTTGCACTTTGGACAAACTTCGTTTGTCCATTATCGGTGCAATCATTAGTCAAGCTTCCAGCATTACCCTTCTTATGGTTTTGCTGTACAGGTTCTTTGCAATATAGTATATATAAAAAATAAAACCTAGGCAAATCCAAACTCTTCATTCAAACACCTTGACCAAGTAAAAAGTCAAGCCCACCGATAAAATAAAATATATAAGAGAATCAATGATAAAAAGGATTTCCGGAAGTAAATTCCCGGTCGAAGTCCCAACTAGGCCTACAATTGAAAGTTGATCTTGGTTTGATTGAGATTGAGATTGAGTGAGAATGATTTTGATTGATTATAAGTCCTAACAACTACGGGAAGCAAAATTAGGTATAAGGAAACCCTAAATTACAATCTAATAGAACAAAACCTAAAACGGGCATGGAAAATGAGGGGAAAAACCTAAATTATGCAAAATTTTAACCCTATCAGCAGGAATGATGTACTACCTAGCATGAAACTACAATACTACCATTAGAAACGAGGCTCCACCTAAGCAGAAACGAGGTCCAAAACGGCTGATTTAAAAAATCATTTTTAGCAAAACTCAAAACACGTAAAATTGGACCGGGGACTTTTTTTAAGCAACTATAATAAAGGCACCTTATAAAAATAAGCACTCAATAAGCCCCAAAAAGCCAAAAGAGCTGCTGATTGCAGAAAGTTAAGGTTTGGACTTACTTTTAGTAAATAAGCTGTAAAAAGCTCAAAATTAAACCAAAATGAAAAAGGAAAGATGTTTTGGAAAGCTTATATGTTGCTTAATCTGATTCCCAAAAAGCTTTTTCACACCAAAAACAACTTAACTCAACTCAATTTGCATCAAAATAAATAAAACACCTAACTTTTTTCCTAAAATAAGCCAAAATGAAAAATAAGCTAAAAATTCCTGAAATAAGCCAAACGATAAGTGTGCTTTTGAAATAAGCTCACTAATGAGTCCCTTATTAACCCACCTCTTCACTTTTTTAAATAGAGCCATTTGGAATAAGCAGCAATAATCACAAATTACTAAAGCTACTATTTTTATGATTTACCTGAAAATAAGGCGACTTTGATGCTAAAAATGAGCAAAGCAATGGATTCCTTATGATGATATAAATCTAAAAACAGATTGATTTTTTAAGCTAAAAGTGACAAAAATTAAGACTCAAAAGATATTTTTGAAACACTAAATAAGCCATACATGAGCTTATGAAAAAAGCTAATGAATCCCATTTTTTTTTAACTCACATTCAATCTCTACCTTAAACTTTTAAAACACATTTGCCACATTACAACAACACTTTACCCAAATGCATATAAAACGCATAAAATAATAAGCAAACAAAGCTTTAATATCCTACTTTAAGCTAAAACCTAAAAAATAATCACTTCAAACTTAAGCAAAATTCAACAGTTCACAAAAAGCTAATATAAACTTTGAACTTGAAATTCAACAAATAAAAACTGATTAAACAGCTTATAAGACCTAAATATTATGCTAAATAAATCGTATCAAATGACACAACACCATTCAAGAGCCAAAAAGACCCATTTTTTTAGGCCTTGACCCAAAACCCCCATTAAGATAATAAAATCCATTTTTTAAAAACTAATTTTTAAGAGATTTAGCCAAAGTAATTAAAGACAAATGATTATATGAACATATTGTAAGCACGAAAATAAACCATTTTCAACAGAAATTAAGTACTAGATAATCTGAATAAGCAAAAGGCAATTTTTAGCTAAAAAATTACATATTAAAAGAACCAAGAATAAATAAATATACAAAAGCTTAAACCAATGAAAATTAAGTCATATGATTAAAACTATAAGCAAGATAAGACAGAAATAAACAATAATAAGCAATGCATAGTAACCTTAAGAAAAGTGCCAAGAATTAAATAAGAGACTTACAAGAACCTCAACTAAAACAAGAGGAACCCAAAAGGGCAGTATAAAGCCCCCTATCTTATTAATAAGCTAGATGAGTCCAATTGTTTTTCCATTACAACCAAACTTCCAAAATGCTTTCCACAAAATTCAAATGCAAAGGTAATTCAGGTATATTAGAACTGTTTGCAGAATTTAAACTTATGTAAAACTTAATTAAGCTCAAATTAAGACATATAGACTCTTCAGAGCTTATGAGTATCTTTAAAACAAACTTAAGTGTAAAAGGAAACTTGGGAACACCGAATGCAAAACTAAACTGAAATTTCCATTAAACTTGGGAACTTTTACAAAGTTGCAGAAGAGGCAAAATGTTTTTTTTTATATTAAAAACTAAAATATTACTTTCTGCCTTCCACATGGCTCACTAGCCCTATTTATACAAAAAAAGGTAAAAAAATCTGAAGTCTTCTGTTTGAAGACTTTCATTGACTTTTCTTTGTTGAGCTTTTACTTAGTTTGTTTGCTGAGCTATAAGCATCCTTGTGTTCAAGTTTTTGTGAGTATAAACTCACAAATATCCTGGCCCTTAGTCTTCCCTTGTATTCCTCTCTCAACTCCTTGGATCAAAAATGCCCTTTAGGATTGCCAACTTGTGCATGTGGACATGTGGGGTGAGTGGGAAGGATTTGTCAGACTGTTTTGATGGATTGTTGCAGGGTATAAGTATAGGAGCAAAACAGGGTGTTTGCTGGATTTGGTAATTGGGCGTGAAGATTGGGAAAAGGATTATACAAGTTTGGATGGACAGGAAGAGGTTGAAGAGATTAAGGGTAATGTTGGATTGGTTGTACAAGAAAAGCCCCCACACATCTTACTTCTTTTCATTCTCTTTTCCCTTTCTTCTTTCTTTTATAAATAGAAGTTTCCTCCCCAATCGGCAAAATCAGTCCCCTGTCTTTGTTTCCCTTAATAACATAATCAGCCCCTCTCTTTGTTTCCTTAATATAACTTAGGGGTTTGGTATTTTTGACCCCTCAAGTTACATTTTTCTTTGCTTTTCCTTCTCGGAGTTGATTTGACTTTGATTGGGCTTCGTCTTCACACACTTTTCCATCTCGTGTCCGGTTTTGTCGATTTTTGCTTGGTTTTTCGTCTTTTTGTGAGATATCCGTTCCCTGCACAATACAAATGCAAACATACAAATACAATGTATTTTTGGTATGTTTTTATTCTTTTAAGTTCGTTTTAAATGGAAAATGGTATGTGTAATTAAACACATATCAAAATCCCCCAAACTAAGATGTTGCGAGTCCCACGCAATGCTATGAAGTAAGCACTCGAGAGACCAAAAATCTCAAATTCCTTCGACTAATAACTTGGAAAAGTAGCCAAGCGTTTATCAAAGGGAATAAAAGAATCAATAGCCTCGCTAAGTCCCTGATCTCACCAATTTTTATATTTACACAACTACTCTAAAAAAAAATTTTTTTTTTTTTTTTTTACTTACATGTTTGACTTCCTTTATTTATCAACAATGGGATCATAGAATGAGAAACGTTCGTAGAATAATCCACGGACGTCCTGACGGATAATTTCATCGTCCCCGATTTTTTTTCACAAGCCCCAAGCTAAGCAATTAAACAAGATCATTGTCGATATAAGTTTAGATGTTAAGCCCTCATACTTATGACTTGTGAACTTTTTACTCCCAACATGGATATATGATTTGAATGTGTGTGCTCGTTTCAACCATAGATCAACTTATTTTCATAGCCATAATTCAAGATGAATCACGACTCAAAGCAACAACTTATTAGGCACTTGTAACTTGATTTTAAACCATAGAACTTTTTGCAACATATTTATCATTTTCATAAGTTCTTAAAGCTAGGAATGTGTTGCTTAGTTTGAACACCTACCTAGGCCTCGCTCCCTAGTAGGATATCACAACCAACGACCGGTGTTCTTAGTTTGAAAACCCACCCCGTTGCTAGCGTAGTGGGAAATCACATCAACACCTTCTTCCTAATATGGCTAAGGATCGGTGTCTTAGTTTGAACCCTCACCTAGACCTTTCTTCCAAGTGAGATATCACAACACACCAAATCCCTAGAAGTAAAGACGTCTTAGTTTGAACCCCCACCTCGTGGTTAGCGGAGTGGGATATCACGACACATCTTTTACTAGCTCCATATGATCAA
Source organism: Tanacetum coccineum (assembly GCA_026074375.1). Lineage (NCBI taxonomy): Eukaryota > Viridiplantae > Streptophyta > Magnoliopsida > Asterales > Asteraceae > Tanacetum > Tanacetum coccineum. The sequence goes on from BQNB010125902.1 coordinate 19,213, forward strand.
ATGTATGCTTCATTGGCATAATTACAATATTCGTGCATTTTTGCATTCATACTTCATTCATGCTTCTTTGGCATTTTATCTTTCAAAACCTTGCTTTTAAAGAATCAAGTTACAAATTTGAAGCTTTTTCTGAAAACATCGATTGACTTAGTTGAACAAGCACGTATGATTAGGTGTATTAGAAGCTTATGGGAGAAAAAGAACACAAGTTATTCATATAAGTTTTGAGACGAATCTTGCTTAACACATAAACTTATATTTGATAAACAACTTAGAGGCCACAGTGGAAAATTAGAAACCTGAGGTACCTATTAGGAGTGTGGAAAGCCAGGACATTTCAAGAGTGATTGTTCAAATCTGAACCGTGCGAACCATGTTTGGGAGGTAAAAGCTCGCATGAACTCTAACCTCATCAAAGATAATGATAAGGAGAGATTTCCCTACCTTTTCTAGCGAAACCTAAATAGACTTGGAC
>BQNB010125903.1:0-19687 GCA_026074375.1 Tanacetum coccineum
CTTCCAACTTTCTAGGAATATCATGCAAGCTTGTATTTAATTTCAAGAGATACCATGCACAAGTATAGATATAAATCAAAACACGTATCACGTAAATAACGAAACGAGTAACGGTAACACGGAAAATTACGAAATTTTAAACATTGCCTTAAAACATAAAAACGCGGCTATTGCCAAAATACTACAACGTTTGGTGTCCCGGTTCGCTCCTGGCGACGATTCTCAGATAATAACGAAACAACTTCCCGGTTAAACGGTAAAGCTAAACGAAACTTTTAAAAATTCAAATTTCTAAACGGAAACGGCTATTTTATTAAACGGAAATTCTCGGGTTGTCACATTCAACTTAATTGGGAATTTACTTTCTTTATAAAATGGGTTGTTATGTAAAGCTTTTTCCCGCTCATAAATGGTCGTTTGACCACACTATTCCCTATAAAAATAGGGGTTCTAGGACCTAATTTCGCGTTCACAAACGGCTTTCTGCGGTTTTAGTGTGAGCTGCTATGATTGACAACAGAAAATGACCTCAGAAAGCAAGGGTAAGCGGCGTTAAAAGTCAAGGTCTGGGATGTTTCTGATTTGTTGCATAACAGCTATTTATACGTTATGTTGAAAAACGAAACTTATTTTGTTTTGTTTTGCGTGTGTTGCAGTAGTAATATAAACTTGGAGGAGTCGAACGAATCCTTCTCAAAGGCTGGATTCTGGGTTCACTAAACGAAGAAGCACTTAGACACTTTGATTGCGCCGGTGACGCCCAATCTATTTGGTGGAACTAAGAAGATGAATATTGTTTTAGTGAGTATCCAACAGGTACAACTCCACTACACATCACATATTTGGTTTTAAATAGTGTCTTATTGTTAGTCCATATCATATAAACATTATATTTGAAAGACATCCTTTTAGTTATAGTGTATAAATTGTTAAAAAGAGGACTTGCACTAAGCTTTGGGATCCTGAACCATTTATTAGTAGTTGGATTGTAGTTTAGGGCAGTAAAGACTAAATGAATATCTAATATTTGCTGATCTGGCTGAACTCAGAGAGCACAATGGCAAGGTAAGGGAGGTTGTGATACGATAATTACATCCTAAAGTTGGAGTTGTTGTTTGGCAGTGCGCGTTATAGTAATTATTGATAAATGATATGGGATAACTAGAAATAAAAAATAAGTTCAAACATCAAGAATCGCCACAATAAGATTCTTCTCCTTGCATTGAAGTTTATGACAGTACGATACAGATGCTACTTGCGATGGATTTTATTTTTTAATCAATTGAGTGTCGTATTACGTAACAATGATTCTTTATAATGAAATTTACTTTTTAAATTGCAGGCTGGGTGATTACAAAGGGAGATCAGCATAGCATTTTGGGCTGGAGGTAGGTCATATTGTGGAGAAGAATTGGTGCATTACAATGACAGCGGTGTATGAGATGCACACATATATGGTCAGTTGTGTAATATAAAAAGCACATGTGAACGAACAGATGTGGATCTGAGTTTATTTAAAGGCCGTCTATTGTTTGTTATTTATTTCTATACACCTGAGTCTAATACTTCTTCATCAACAATTTATAGAAATTATCCTTAACGTAATCGGTCCGTTTCGAGTTAGTCTCTCGCGCTCTGCGGCACGTAAATAGTTCAATCCGTAGATGCCGCAACCGCGTGTACTAACTGTTAGCTTTGCTTTTGTCTTTATAGACTTAAACCCGCGCTCCGCAGCGAAGTGCGGGTTAAAAACCTTGTTCTATTCAAACTATAGAATATACCCATTAATGGACATTATAACCGCCTTGACTTAGGCTTGCTGTCTATAGGGCCCAAAAGTGTCGTTATTGGCACCACAACTATATTAGATACTTTGTACCAATTTAACAATGTTAAATGTGTTAAATCAATCACGTTCAATGTCCAGAAACCAGAAGCTAAATGTAGATGATGCCCCTAAAGAAAACAATACAAAGGAAAAAAAATCTATATTGTTAATTCAACTTTTTAAAACAGGTTTATTTGTTTAATCAATAAGAAAATAATTGTGAAAGAAAAGTATCCAATTTGTGTAGCAGTTGTGTCATCGTCATGTCTGTTCAAAATCGGAAGATAAGCATTTGGATAACAAAAGATGAGGTGTGGAATTTGGCTAGCTAGCTCTTTAAATCCAAATTTGACAAATCAGTCCAATAAATTTTCCAAAAAATATGGCATATATGCAGTTCTTCTGGTATAAAGTATAAACTTTAGAGGGTGTTTGGGATTGCTTATTCAAAATAGATTATGCGTTTTAAAAACGAATAGATAATCAGCTGTTACAAAACGTTATTTCAAAATATAGTGTTTGGATTTGATTATGTGGTTTGATATCGTAATAATCAGATAATCACATTTATAAGTGTTTGGCAAATCAGATTATCAAATAAACTAATATGTAAAATGACTAAAAAAGACATTATTATATATTGGTTATGTTTTACACAAGTTGCGCTTCGTTGCGGCGCGTTTTGCGTATCGTGTTTTCGTCATTGAGGTTTCTTTGTTGTTCGGTAAATAATCATCACCAAATTTTTTAATAACTAAATACCAAAACACGTTCAAATACATCACGTAACCAAGCTTGTCAAAAAACCAACTACCGAATGACATAGAAAGTAATTATATTAAAAGTGAACTGAGTAGGCAAACAACAAAACAATAAGAACATCATATAATTAAGCGATTAGTAGGTATGTTTCTTTCCTAACAATATGTTCCTATATGAGATATACATGCCATCTTTTTTCGACATATAGAAAAGTGAATTATCTTAAATATCCAAAAGGGAAAGTTGTTAGCATCTCCAATTTTGAAATTTCCGCAAACTAATTGAGAATCCCAGGCGGTAGGGAATGTCAAGTCCTTAGAAACTGATGTAAGCACACGTTGATATTTAAATTTGCAGAAGCATATATGTTTCTTTTCAGCAACAGGAGTGCATGACTTCATTTGTTGAACATTGACATTCTACAAACCCCGGTGACTCTAATGAAACCTCATGCAGAAAATGAAATCGCTAATTAGCCTTTTATTGGGTTCGGCGAGCCATAAGCTGAACTTAGCACCCTTATAAATTGAAAATAGTTAGTGTATAGGCTTTTTCAGAGTTGACTGAAACACAGTCAGCTGGTATGCCGTTTGCAAATATAGTCACACCACCTCCGTATTCATGCCTGTACATATATGGTTACGGGAGCAGTCAAACGGACTAAAAGAGTCTATATTTACTGCATATAGTTCTTCAAAAGCCTGTTACTATCAGATTTAGACTATAGTTGTGATGATATTGACTATGCAATAACTACTGCACATTCTTTATTTATATAAAAAAATATACTAAATGAACAACCAATGTATTACCTCACGCACATGCCCAACAATGTCATGAGCTTGTTACACAATAAAGCTGCTGAACTTAAGCTTGTGTCATAAAGAAACTGAAGAACAGCATCTCCACACATTATGAGGTCATTGGAATGTTGTCTCTAAAGTGACTTTTCGGTGTTTTTCATTGTCATCTGTGTCATCAGAAGAAAGAACATGCTCTATCTCACGCTCTTTCCTTACTCTTATAGCAGCAGTTCCCCACATATAATCCATATCCGCAACATGATTTTTGGTCGACTTTTCCAAGCGTTCAAGATCTTGCATGATTTTATAAATTCCCGTGTCTTTTTCACCTACAGTAGCACCATAAGATGACAGAAGCAAGAACATCAATTCTCTACCAAAAACAAAACCATCTTTATCACTAATTAATCGACACAATAACAACCACAACCAAGCCGTTTGTGAAATTCTGGTATATATCTGCAAAAGATACGAAAATACTCATAAACATATAACTTATAACAACCACTCACCATTGAGTATAGTTCATTATGCCATTTTTTATGTCAAATCTCAAACTGAAAAAGAATAGAGGTAACGTCAATGCACACCGTACGCGAATTATACATGCACGGTTGTGCGGTTAATTTAGGTTTGTCTAACTTGTACACTAATGGCATACATCAAAATACATTTAAGGATATATATAGCTCAATGAGACATGGTGTAGACGGTGTAGACGTAGTACAACATGAAACTGGTAGGTAGTATCAAGCATAAGAAGTTTTTTTATGTACGGCAATTTTATTAGACCAAGAGGCTCGATAAGAAACATTAGAAGATGATGCATTGGGGTTACAGGTACACTTTTATAGCAAGTGCGCTATAGGGTCAGGCTTCGTCTTTAACAAAATGTTATCCGGTCAGGACTGTTTGCGATTTCTTTGGGTCGTTTACCTGTTGTAAGCAGGTACAAACGTGACTTAGTTTGTAGTGTTTATTCACTCAAAACTGCTGTGAAATAAGTACTAAAAGAAACAATCCAAAACACCATTTAAGTTATAAGAATAAAAAATGATACGAATTTGACCCATGACCCAAACCAACCCAAACCGACCAATTCGCCACCTCTACGTTTACCCAGGTCATGCTGAAAAAGACTACTGCTGCAAAGAATGTAGTCCAACTTTTATATGATATTATCTGTAAGAAAAGGATGAGCAGAGAAAAGGGGGAAATATTGGATTTAATGCTATCGAGCAGCAAAGGTCCGCTAGTCATTTCACTCATAGATACATGACAGAAGCTAGGTTCTTTTTCCACTTTCACACAAATCCTGTATATACCAATTTTTGAAAGGAATATAAGAATACGATTAACTTATACAAATTACACAAAGGTCGCTTATTTTGATTTTAGCCGATTACATAGTTCCCTGATGTCAGGTTTCTATCGAATTTTAGAATCACCCTTTTTTTAATTAAAGAGATAAACCCCAGATTTCAATTCAAGAACACTCAGAGTTACAATTACATAATTTATAAGTTAAGCAAACATTCACTTATCATAGCAATCTTTATCCTATTTAAAGATTAACCACTGAGGCAAGGTTAAAAACTTCACTAATACTTATTTAACATCAAATTCAAAAATCACACACCCACGTGTTCGTCATAATGTTAGACACTGGATTCTTAATAGACATTAAGTTAACAACTGACTTAATAGGCAGTCAGGCAGTTCTCATTCTTTTCTGATAAGCTTATCCATATCATCAAACTAAAAAATCAAATTATGCAAGCTAGCAGCTTTAACCCATTGCGGCAAATACTTTTTCCCAATCAAATTTCCCTCATAGGCCTAGGCGACTCCCTCGGATACCTCTGCATAAAGAACTCATACATAGCCAATTCCAAAACATACTTGCCCAAAAACCCTAACCTGGAATGACCCGACCTCACATGTCCGAATCTAAATACGACAAAACATCAAACTGCTTAGCAGGATTATCATCATTTAGATTATCAGATAGTTGTAAAGGGTATCCTAAAGCTTGTCTGGCTTCTAATAAAAACTCATCAAGCTACGTTTATAAGCATTGTATAGTTTAACGCCATAAACCGGAGGCATTACTGTTTGTTTGACCATGTTTTGAACCTAATGTCAAAAAAATAGCCAAAATAATTAAATGCAATAAAAGAAATACTTGCCTGGAAGAGCGGAAAACTCTTCTTCTTATTCTACAAAGCTCGTCTAGACAAAACACCCACATCCTCATCAGTAAGCTTAATCCCCGACAACCTAATCCTTGACTTATTATTTCTAACATCCACACCTGGCCCAACATTCACCCGACCACCATTACCATCTCCCACTCATCTTTAACGGCAACAATTACTTTCTGGTTTTAAAAAGCAAATCAATTCCTTGTTCAACCAGGTATCACCTTTCTTAAAAAACCTCTTTCTTAATCATGCTTACCATATACTTTTCGCACTCGTACTCTCCTCGTTGCCATCTGGGACACATGAACCGACTCCCCATCAAGAGGAATAGTTTAGCGAGACGTTGACTTACAGTTTCTCCAACTGATACTCTATTTCTAGAAGCTATGTAACACAAAAAGAACCATTTATCAGAATAAAACCAATGTCCAGAATATGTTTTGAAGGAAATTACGACATGGGTATGAATTATTTGGTTGAGGTAATGGCATCGGTGGAGGCATCAATATCAATTCTTATAAAAGAAACATGGATGTAGTAGTATTTACTATTTAGTAAAAAATGAAAAAAAACAACAGGTAATGATGTCTAAATACCTCTGACTTGTGTGACCATAAGTCATTTTTGATGACCCTGGTTTACCTTCAGGGGTGTTCGGATATTAATTATTCATAGAAACAAATGTTACTAAATGTAACACCTTGACATATAAATCAATAAACCGGCATTACCTGATACGTAGGACCGATGGCAATCCCAAATGCTTTAATATGACCCTCACGTGGCCCATTCTTCATCAACTCATCTTAACTAACCTCAATAACAGTCATGACAATCTCATACCCTCATCTTTTCCCTGGAACCGTCCTTACATTCCGCACAACCGCCGTAAAAGACACCTCTCTCCCTACCTCATTCTCCCCACGTGACCTATCCACCCACTTACCCTTATACTGCCCATATCCCCCATACTCAATCTGTGGAGCAGCTGGTCCATAACTACTCTAACCAACTCACACCAACTTCATCATCACGAATAACAACTGCATCAACTATAAATGTTCGACTCAGTTTTTTAATTTTACGAATCTACTTAAATAAAAACATTTATGATTATTCCTTGAAATACTAGTCACCGCCATACCATTAACCATTATCTGTACATATAACATGCTTCTTTTGTTTAAAAAAGGAATTTCACGTTGTTGTTGGCTGGTAATCTTAAATGAGAATTGATCGGTAGGGGAAAAAAGTGCAATCACACAGATGAAAATGATTTTTAATCACACAATTTAAAAAGAAAAGAGATAAATTAAGGAAAGATGCATGGTATTTATAAGTGCATTTGTGATATCTGTTGATGATTTTTTTCCTCATTTTAAACAAAAGACATGTTTTATATGTTCTGAGATAAAATGCATGTGTGGCGGTATTGGTTTAATTCCCCTTTTGTGTATGTTGAATATAATGTTTGTTAGTCTCAATCTCTTTGCATTCCTGACGCATTTGCATACTAAAAGGGGGATACGCTTGCAATTTGAGCTTACTTAAACATCTAAGTGACGTTTCTTTAAACTAACAAACAAAAATATAGGCTAGACACCAAATGTGACAACTTTGAACGAAATCAATTTAGCTTACCTTATTATCATCAATCTCAGAAAGGATGTGTTTCATCAATAGTATGAGGACTCCTTGTCAACAGCTTGTTCGAACCCACGATCCATCATCCCTCGACTCCCATAACTTTTTCACAGTTTGACCCGTTTCTCCCATATCAGCACCCGCAAGTTGTCATATGTTCATGAACTAAGAGCTCCACATAATTCCAAGCCTGCAAGTAGATATATGATATCAAAACAAATTCTATTACTTGCCTCGTCAACGACCAATAAAGGAGTTACTATGTACTACCCTTACGAACATAGCACTATAAAAGGAATTCTCATGCACAACATCGATGGCAATGAAAGGGTGTTTTGATACGTGGCTCATGGTGTCATCCTGCAAACATTTTTCAAGTAGCCTTGGTGGTTGCTCGTCAATGTTTGGAATATTTTAATAAAGTCGCTTCTAAAGGGACTATTTTGGGATTTCTTACTAAAACCGCAGCTCATAAGGAACTGGTCGGGATTGCTTACCAATACCTTCTTATAGGGGCTTTTTTCAGATTCCTTATTTTCTTGATTAGCAATCCCAAGCATCCCCTATAAGAAACTTTAATAATCGATTCCAGACAGCCCCTATAAGCAGCTTTAGTAAGCAATTCCAAACAGGCCTTAGTCAAAATGTAACACTTTAGAAACTAAATAAGTTGACGTAAATCATAATTAAATCAGTTATGTATATAGAAAACTGTTTCATCTTACTAAGACACTATCCTTTTGGTATTTCAATAGGTTGGCCACTAAGCTAAAGTTGCATTAAAAGGAAGACTAAACGCTAACCTTGGTTAACAGACTTGCAAACACTGATCTTATATCTCGTATTCTTACAGGATTGCATATAGTAACAGACTTTCATAAAAAGCAAGACTAAACGCTAACCTCGTTTAGTCTTGCTCGGTTAACATACTTCACGGATTGCGTATAGTAACAGACTTGCATAAAAAGCAAGACCAAACACTAACCTCTGTTACATGAAGTATCAACTTACAAAAGGTATGAATCTCACATATCTCGTAATGAAAATGCAAAAATTTATAATCTTTATACGCAACCTATGGAAAAGCATGAATGCATTGAAATAAGCTAATCCAAACACCCAATTTCACAATAACCGAAATCAGATTCATTACAACATAGGTCACAGACTTAAGATAAAAACACAAATAATAAATATGCATCGAATTAAATCAATACCTTGTCTATGTAACAGATTCATTAAAATGGCTCATCCAAACAACCTTCTTATCTTTAGCGCCGCTATACAACCTAAAATCAAAAAACCCAAAATTCACATTAAAAATCAAGAATTTATCTATATATTTCTAAATAACCCCCAAAATTTTCAGCAAAATCATAGAAAAACTAAATAAATTTAATATTAATACACTTTTAAGAAACATAAATAAACCACAATTCATGAATTCATAAACCAAAAAACCACATACCTGCAATCATGTTCTTGATGGTGATTGAATCCTCTAGGTGGCCAGAGTTATTTGAAGGTGGGAGATAATGGTGATGAGTAATCGATGCTGTGTGTTTTTTTTGAAGAGATGGAGGAGAAAACGGGGCGGTTGTATGTGTTGATTTTGATATGTGGGTGGGAAGAAGCTTCAATGAAAGACGTGAATGGCTACGTGTTTCACCCACCTCAAAGTACACATCACCGGTGGAATCACCTACAATACACATCTGATTAATTTATCATTAAATTACTGTTGATAAGGATTAGTTTAGTATTTAATTATCCATCAAGTGGATATAAAAAATTGGATAAGCTTTTGTTTAATATAAAGTTACTATTCATTAGAAATTAAAAACAATTAAAAATGGGTTACTGTAGAAGTTGTGTGAGGAGACATTATAACAAATGTTAGTTTGTATAATAAACAAGTTTTTGTTACCCGCGCGTTGCCGCGAGTACCGTGTTTAAGTATGCTCTAAAAACATACCAAACTACACCTTTAATTACTAAAAAGCTAAATTGAGGTCATAAAGAAAGGCCACTGGTCTAGCTAGCAACAAACGGGGTTCGCGATGAGAAGTGTCGAAAACAAACATTACAATCTTGATCTAAAACCTGTACCAATCATACAATTGATAGAATAATAGTTGATGCTTGAAAATTTCAAAGTTAACTTACACATATACATGCCTCATATTATATGTACTAAAAAGAAGGTAGATATGTATAATGTTACTACCTTATCATCACCCTTCTATAACATACTAATAAAGTTTAATACATCAGAGTCATGCTAAAGAAACACTAAACTACCATGTAATTCATATGTTAGATAGTAGTAATATATTTGCTAGTCCTAATTTTAAAGCATCCTCATTCTTGGGCGCCTTCAATGGTTACCATTGACCTCCTCAAGGCTCCACTCATCATTATCCAGCAATCTTAATATCAACTCTAACTACATTATATGAGCCACGTGCCGACTAATCCACGACTCTAAATTGGTCTGCGAGACAACATAATCGTTAAATAATAACAGATGAAAAAGGTTTAGATGATACCTGTGACTGGAGTTTTGGGTCATTTCGCTGCACACAATTCACTTTTCAAGTCAAGACTGTCACGTTATGGACCCATATAAAAAATAGGTATTGCGACCACATAACTACCGAACTATGCATTAGTGATCATTAGGGCAAAGGGACACTGAAAAATGCTAGCGTACACGTATTCTGTAAACGGTACCTGTGTGAGATTTGGAACTCGTGTTATGGAACAGCCTAACGTTTTCTAACAGAACCTACTTTGGGGGGTGTTTGGACGTGGAAGAAATGTATGCAAGTGGAAACTATCGAGAAGTTCTTTGTGCTCGTAAAATCCATAAAAAGGTAAATTTTACTGGAAACATGCGCAAAAAATATAGTTTTACAAAAAGCAGTGAAGCTTTTTATAGAAGGCATGTTTGCTGAACCACTTCGGTGATTATATTTTATGCAATTTGGTCGTGCTGCAACAATCCCCAACCGTTTTGACCCGTTAATTAATCCGGTAACCATTCATCTAACAACATAGATAAACTCAAAACACCCATACCCAAGTCCTAACAATCTTCATTATGTGATGCAACCCTAACCAACGAACAGTTCACCCAATAGTGATGTGGGAGGGCGGGCGGGGGGGGAGTGGGCGGGAGAGGGGTCGGAGGGGAGTGAGGTTTTAAGGCAAAAAAAGGCCAATATCACATAATTAAAATCACTCACTTTCTGTTTCAAAGATCCAAAAATCAAACTAGTTGGTAAGAGGCCATCGCAATAAGCTACCAAACAAATATACAACCTAAAGCGCTATAATCCTGCTTATGATTTTTTGGGCAACATCCTTCTATCAACGATAGTACGAACAGCATGGCAGGGGGGGAGTCGAGTACCAACCCCTCCCTATTTAGCTACATCCGTGCTATTCAGTGAACATAGGATCTAACTACAGCTTCCATCTATGTTATATAGAAAGGCGTCTGTATTCCTTTTCTTAAATCTTAAATCTAAAGAACTTCTACAATAGGTAATTTTATGTTTTTAGGTGGGGTGATCCATAAATCCTCAAACATTTTAATTATTTTTTGTTTATAAACCCAAAACACCTTTTTTCTCGAAATAACCACAAAATAATCCAGTGAGTACAATGCAATGACTACTTTGGTGTTCTTTTCTCTTTTTTTTTTTTTTTTTTTGCCTTCTTTCTTCTTTTATTCTTTTTCATCTTTTTTTTTTTTTTTATTCTATAAAATGGGGGCGCGGATAGGGTGGATGGTTTGAGAGTTAGATGTGAGGTTGTCATATATATGGGTTGGGAGGTTGCATCCATAGATTCTTGATCCACCCACATCTGTTTTATCGCCGTATTCCTACACAATTCTTGCGTAAGTTCTGTCCGACCCACTTAGTTCCGCACATCCAAAAAACTACTCAAAGTAGTAGAAAAACGTGTCGCGCACAAATTATCTTGTTGTTTATTTAAATAGGTGTTGGGTTAGACTAATTCGAAACTGGGATCATCATCAGGACAATTTGTCTGAATAGCTCCAAATCTGTAAATTGTCTATTTGGTGTGGGGGTGGGGGGGTGTGCAAATGTGTTGCTAATTTCCTAATTTCACCTTAACTTTCTAGAAAAAAACACAAAAAAAACTAACTATGTATATATTTTATTGTCATCTAACAATACACAATCCCCCCCCCAGGGATACACACCACACCCCCACCATCCACTCCTCCCCCACCACCCCCCCCCGCCCCCCAACCCCCCTACCTCCCCCTACTTTCCTCCTAACCTCCTTCTGCCACACTTACCCCCCCCATACTTTTCCTTGTTACACAAATCAGCCCCATTTCCCCAATACGACGCCTTTCCCTTTTCCTTTTGATCATTAATCAAAAGAAGTTATGGTTCCCAAGGAAGAATAATGTTAACGTCCTCATTCTTAATTAATAAATATTCTATCATCAACTCACCTAAGTGTTTCAGTATTAGTTGTATATTGATTAGTATTGGTCCTCACCATCATTTCGCTGATATTGAAGGTGTGTATCGTATTTTGGTACAATACGTACGTTTTTGTCGATCATTGTCTAACGTATACGTTTTCAACTCAGCGCTTGACCCCCACCCCACCACCCCCCCCCCGCACCTATAAGTTAGGAATAGCATTGGTGAGATCCTATAGGTATCATGATGAAGTGCAAGTTTGTGCAAGTAAAAATAAGTTTTGTAATAGAGAAATCTGATGTAGTGCAACCCAAGCTTGTCGGATTTGTCATGAAGTGGGTGCCTTGTCCTTGTGAAGACGAATTCTAAACTAGGAGTAGAACCCACATTTCCGCCTTTTTTTTAGTGTCGCAACAACTTGGTGTAAGCTAATCGTGTACGGTTTTTCCTCCCGACTAAAGCAGTTTTAGGCTGTCCTGAGCATAGGCAAGATTACAAACCTCCACTCAGCGACGTTTTCTTTATGCTGCTCGGGAGTGGCGAAGTACGAGCGACACAGGCTTCCTTTCGCCTATACCCGAACCCCACTCATCACCCAATCACTGCTGTCCTTGCCCAGCTTTTATACAATTCTTCACAATTAACCTCACCTTACTCCCCCCCACCCTCATTGTCTCTTCATATTTACCCACTCACATCGATTTACCACCTCTACATACACTTTGTATTGTTCCTATTGTGCACAAACCATGTGATCATCAAAGTCCATCCCCTAAATTTTATATAAAACAAACAGAACATTCACTTTACACAAAGCGGTAACTAACTATTCCAACCCCCCCCCCTCTCTAGCGTTTCCACAATTGGTATCTCACACCACGTCAAACAAGAACTTCCTTTAAACAATAAACTGTATTTTAAAACCTTAATCCGATCTAGAACCCTCTGCGGAAAAAATATTAGAAGGCAAGTTATGCAAAGACCCACAACCCACTATTTAAAAGCTGATGGACTCTACTAATCCCTTATTGAAAATAATTCCAAACTTATGTGAAATCCAAGAATCTAGACTCTCCTTGCCGCACACCACAACATGTTAACTTACCTCCATCGAGTTTCCACTTCCTCCTATTCCAACTCTGACCCCCCCCCCTCAACCCGAACACAAAACAAGATCTCTCTTCAACAAACATAACAACACCCCGCCGCGCAGACGAGGTCTAGAGAGGAGAGATTTTTCTGGTGTCCCGGGTCCAAATTAATAGAGGTTTTTATAATTGTGGTTATTTATTAAAATTTGTGTAGTTGGGTTGTGGATATGTATTGTTTGTTGATGTGTTGACTTTTAAGTTTTAATGAATTAGTTAATTGGTTGTATTTTAAGTATTTTAAAGGATTTTGTGTGTGTGGGTTAAAGTGGGAAGTAGATGGAAATGGTTTTTTAACTGTTTGGTGTTTTCATAGAGGGTGGGGTAGTGGGAGAATGAGTACCTAATTGGTTATTAAAAGAGTTGGGGTATTGTTTTCTACCGAGTGGGGTATGCGTTGGTTGGGGGGGTGTTTTTCGGTTTGACCCAGAGCGGGTTGGTGAGATTTTGGAAATTTTCATCTTAATTTTGTTAGTTTGTTGCTGTCATTATGCTGTTTTCTTCTGTGTCTGGGTTTCTGTTCTATCTTAATCTTATAATGGGTGTCAAACCACAACACAAGGATTTATAGTGGTTCGGTAACGAAGCACCTCTTCGCCCTACTCCACTCCCCAAGCACCAAACTTGAGAGTTATCTTCACTATGTCAACAAAACTCCTTTAGGCGGAGAAAACCGTACACGACTTAGCTTACACCAATTTTCGACACTAAGCGAAATGTCGAGTTCTAATCCTAGCTAGAATTAGTCTATCACAACACAACACACCACTTCATGACAAATCACAACTTGGGTTCACTACACAACTTCTCTCTACTTTACAACTTATCTTCACTTCACAACTTCACTTCATCAAGATACTACTACGATCACACCAATCTATCACTACTTACTAAGATCACCCTGATCTAACTATACTTACAATGATCACAACAATCTACTTATTGTACACAACTACGATACACACCTTCACAATATACACAAATGATTTACACAACTACACAACTATACCAACTATACTATAACACTTCGTGAGTTGATGATAAGAAGTATTCTTCTTTTGCACTTGAGGAATTAAGCTTGGATTACTTGGGAACAAAACTTTTTGATTAAATGATCAAAGGAAGGAAAGGAGTGTATAAACTGATTTAGAACAGAAAGAAAGTGTGTGCAAAAGGTTAGAAAATTAGTGGGGAATAGTCCAGTATTTATAGGCAAGCTGTGACAAAAAAACACGTGGCCGGTCCCCTTAATTAGGGTGCTGGTCCCCTTAAAATTAAGGGGGCCGCCCGTTATAATTAAGGGGGCCGCCCAAGCCTGACGCTCCCTTTTTGTCTTTTCTAGGGGAGGTGTTTTCTAAAACATTTCTAGCCGTTTTTGTGTAAAAAAAATAAATTTAAAATATTTAATTGAATAAAACATTTCTTTTAAATCTAAAAATATTTTGTAAAAGATATAAAAATGTTTTGTGTCATTTTTATAAAAAGTGTGAGTTAAAAAAAATCATTTGATCATAAACTACATTAAGTATTTGTTTATTCATACATTTAAGTGATTAAATTTTTGAAATGAAAATTTACTACTAATTACTTGTTTACAATTAATTTTTCATTAATTGTTTTTACATTTTGTGATTATCAAAACGTGGAGAGATCAAAAAATATTAATAAGGTTTTTAGGCATTATTTCTATCAACAGATCTCCCCCTTTTTGATGATTATAAAATCTAAACTCAATAAAGAAGGATTATTTTTAACCAAGTATTTAGTGAGTTTATTTTCATTTTCTCCCCTTTTTTGTAGAATTAAAAAGGCTTCGCCGATGAATATTAGTAGAATCGACGGAATAAAAGCTCCCCCTTGATGTGTACTCCCCCTCGTTCGAGGGCACCAAGGAATCGAGCTATGGTAACTTTGCTACAAAAACAAGTTAGAAGAACCACACCAATTTTTCTAACATATGGAGCAAAGAAAGGAAAAATAATATGCATACATTAAATTTAAGTACAAACAAATGCATACTTGCATAATATTAAAGACCATTCATTTAAAATAAAACTTGTGTATACAACACAATCATACATGCATAAAATAGAAATAATAATCTTTAAAGCCATATTAGTTACTCATTCCCTAAAAAAGTTAAACTACAAAATATCCTAACTTCCGTAGGACTTGCTTGCAAAAGGGTTGGTTGACAATTATTTGAAAATGGTAACTAAACATAGAGTATGTTTAGTTTGGAGAGATTGATGGTGGTGGAGTGTTTGAAGATGGAGGTTGGGAAAGCATGTGTTTTATGTAGGAAACATGTATTGGAGTTCATCTCTCAATCCAAAGATGAAAGTACGGTTGTGAAAGCAACACAAAACATGAATCTTCTGTGCCGCAAGATGATTCCAAGGAATGGTGACCAAAGATAGGATGGAAGACATTGATGAGAAGTGACATTGGACATCAAGTGATAATTTGGTGAAAGGGAGAGAGTGTTTGTCCATGTAAGGCATTTCTTGAGTTGGAGGTGGTGGAAGGCATTCTTGAAGGAGGGGATGTTGGTGAGTTCAAAGTAACCATTGGTGAAAGTGATGTGGAGAGTGGTATTTGGGTATATTAGGTCAGATTGAGGATGAGAAGTATCTTTGGTTGATGGTTATTCGAGGTGCATTAGGAGCACTAGGGATGAGAGTTGAAGTTTGGTGATGGCTTTTTGGTGTACCTCTTAAGTTAAATCCACAAAAAATATGTTTTGATGAATGATGTTTATTTTTAGTCCTTTTTGAGATTTGAAAATGGAAGCTTCAGTGGATGCCAATGGAGTTGTGGGTGGTTATGATGGATGAAGAAGATGGGCAAGTGGTGATATGACATTTGGAGGAATTTTTTTAAGAAAATGGTTTGGAAATGGAATGGATTTGAATTAGTTTAGGAAATTCCAAAATCTGTTCGAGCTTTTTGGGTAAAGATAGCTGAGGCTAGGTAAAAGAGGGTCAAAAAGCAGAAAGAAACAGTAAAATCCGTGAACCAGATGCCAGGTCCCCTTAGTTAGTGTTGGCCCCCTTACCTTTAAGGGGACTGCCCTTATGAATTAAGGGGCCGCCCATCCGGTGTTTTTCAGACGACCAAAAATTAGATTTTTATAAAAATTTGTAAGAAGGGTTGTGTTTTAGTGGTCAATTTGCAGCAAGTCCCGTGTGAACATTTATATTCATAGAAACAAGTATATCATACATGCATGCAATAAAAAATGTATGAGCCAAGAACAATTAAAAGCATATTAATAGCACATAACAATTCGAGGTTCAAAGCAAGCTTAAACAAGTTTAAGTTCTTCCGACTAAGTCGGGTTGTCCATCACATAATTAATTCAAACATTAACATAAGCTCACACAAGATCCTAAACCAATTATTCTACCAAACTAGTCATCACTCAACATCTTCACTTCTTTTTCTTGCCGAAGACTCCTCCAAGCTTCCGAATGATTGATCCACCTCCTAACTTCTTTTATGGATCTCTGCATTTGATTAATGCAATTTGGTTTGCGCTCGAAAGGAGATATCATCACTTGCTCAGAAAGAGAAGGAATTCGTATCGTTGGTAATTGAGTGGATTCGAGAGAGTTTAGATAAGTAGTAGGAGATGGGGTACTAGGACGAGAAGCACCATCATACTCATCATCTTCGTCTTGGTGAGATGATGAACCACGATAATGATGGGCGAAAGTTGATGAGACGGAGTGACAGGCTTTTTCACGATCACTTCGAGGTCGACGGGTTTGTTTTAAGGCGAATGGACGCATGACACGGTTAACGACATTGTAAATGCCATTGTCAAGATGAGGTAATTGCTAAACAGTCGAAAGAACGAGTCAAGAACATACCATAAGGAAGATGGACTTTAGGAGTTGCTCGAGGCACTAGCAATTCTTTTGACAAAGAAAATAGGCAAGATTAAATTGTTTGCTGTGCAAGAAATACAATATAATAATATATATAGCAAGGCAAGCCAGGAGATGGTCCCGGTGTCCTTCTAATCCGAACACAATTTCATAAATAAGTTCATTCCATCTCTTCAAATCACGTCTAAGCTCTTTGGTTAGAACTTGATTTGGTGAAAGAATGACGTTTTTGTTTTTGATGGTGCGGTTAGAGTCAACTCTTCGAATTGAAGAAATGATGAATTTTCATCAGAAGGAAGGTCCGGTATGATATGGTCCGATCGTTTCATGTGATATGCAAGAAGAACCAGATCCCACTCATTTGTAAAGACAGCTTGGCCATCGAATGAAATTCTAAGAATTTGACCGAATTGTTGGAGAGAGAGAGTGGTGAATTCGTTTTGAATCATGAAGGAGATAAGAATGACTCTGAAGTAATCTCTTTGATGGGTGACTTGACTATAAAAGTCCAGAACGAAATGAGGGATAATTGGCTCATTAATTTCGTAGAGACAATTGAGACGAATGTTAGAAAAGCAACGATCGATATGATCAAAAGTGTAGTAAAGTTGATCAACAACTCTACCCTCATGAATGCATCAATTTTCGATGGGTTTGTAGAAGTGAGCGATAGAAGGAGAGATATCGGGTGTTTGGGATACTTTAGGAATGTAGGAACGGGTAAGAGAGGTGCCCCCAATGGTTGCTCGAGGCATGTTTATCACCTAAACAAGATAACAACAAAATAAATATTACTGTACGTAAAAAAAATAAAATGAATGTTTTGAAAAATGACAAATGTGGGGTAAGGATTACTTTGACTCTAAAAATAAAAACTTAAGAAGTAATCCATATATTCCTTAATTTATTTTTGACTGTGTCAAACTAGAATTCGAAAAAAATATATTGAATTATATATTTCTTCATCTAGTGTAATCTTGTCAAGTATTGTGAGTTAATAAGAAGGGAATGGATGTTTTGATTAAATTATTGTTTTGAGCAAATTTTTAGAAAAAAAAATATCCAAACGCTCCTTTATCAACATAAGACTTGACCAAGATCGTCAAAAAAATATACATTAAGTTGTATAGTTTTGCCGACGCAAAGTGAGATCATTACGTATGACTTTGACGCGATTAAAATGGGTTTGTTTCTGACTCAACACAATGTTTGTTTAAAACGTTAAACCAAACGCCCCCTTTAATTATTATATACTTATAAAAAAATGTATCAATAAATATATATATATAGATATATATATATAAATATATATATCATATATATAGCTAATTATATATCTTGATGACTTATACAACCATATGTGTATTATACAAGTGACAAGCTATAGTATGGTCATTTTCGACTCTAAAAATTGATCCTAAGAAACGTACTGTTAGAAATTCACGAACAAAAAATTCGGTCACTTCATACCAATATAGTTAGTCATGAGCTCGACTTAATTATATGGTTAAGTAGAGCACTGGGCCAAAGGCCATGGAATAAGCCCATTATGATCCCATAGTCGCCATAAGTAAGTCATATATAAACCAGCTCCATAGCTTGGAGAGGGTGTTGTTGTTCATCGTTTGTCACATTTTTTCACATAAGCTAAATATTTAATATTTTTTCTTTTCCTCTCTTTAAGTGTTCATCAACCATCCTTCTCCTTCTCAAACTCTAAATGAATCAATCCATACTATGTGTTAAAGATATTCTAAATTAGTATCAAGAGCCATAGTTGTTTGTTAGGTTGGTGTTGTTTTATCGACTGTTTACTATGTTTTTTTGTTCGAATCCATTTAAAAAGTTTTCAGTAATCTGTTACTCATATATCAGTTGTTATTAGTCGGTATAATGTTAACTTATATTAATATTTAATATTTTGGTGTATTATTGCTAAAATAGTTATGTATCAATGTCTTAGTGGTATTTTAGATTAGTTCTTATTTTAATAACTTTAAGAAAGTCCTCACATTAACCCTCATATATATATATATATATATATATATATTAGAGATCCGGTGAGAATTAAAAGTATAATGAAAAGAATAAGAAGGATTTCTAGCCACACATTTTAAATAGGAGAGAGAATTTTAAGGGGAGATGCATTCATTTTTGTAGGTGCATCTAAAATGAGTGGTTGTGGTTTTTCTTATCATTCTCATTTTAAGTTTTATTCTTATTTGATCTTAACTTTATATATATATATATATATATATATATAGGATATTGGTTATCACTATACAAGCTTAGAAATGATGGGTTGACCGAATTTGTAGAGAGAGAAGGTGACTAGTTCTAGTGAGAGAAACACCTTATAGTGTGTGTATGATAAATTAAACAACCAACCCCTTCCCAATTATAGTATATTGGATATTATAACACAAGCATAGATGATTGGGTTGGCCGAATTATCTAGAGAGAGAAAATGGAGAGTTTCTAGTGAGAGAAACACCTAGTGAATGTTTGTGATAAAATGAACAACCAACCCCTTCCCATGGCTGGAAAGGGGTATATATACATGAGTTTTGTGCCCCTAAGTGGGCTATGGAGTGGGCTAACATGTGGGTAAAGACCCGGCCCAACACCATAAGTCATACGATTAATATTAAGGCTACGAGCTAACCTATGCTAGACATTACACGGGGTGACCGAGTCTTTTACATGGATTTTCATAATCCTAACATTAAACCTTTCTTTCATACGTTCAAGCTTATTTTGAAGATCGGATGTTTCGACAACAGGAGGACTTTGCATAATAGACATAGTATCCTGACTAACAACTGCTCTTAAGAGAAGTTCATTTTCTTTTTCCAAAGTCGTGATCTTATCAAGAGATTTATCAGCCTCTTTTGCAAGAGATTTGAAGTCTCGAACAAATTTAGCTGCCTCTT
>BQNB010125904.1:0-19687 GCA_026074375.1 Tanacetum coccineum
AATCAACGAGATTGTTTTACAAACGACACATATAGAGGTCGTTCTCTTGTATCTAGCGCTGTGTATTATGAAGTAGCACCCCATGTGGTATTCCGTTGCGTTGTCATATTTTTGGGGGTGTTACAGATGGCGTGATAAACATCATAAGTAAATATAAATGGCTTTTGAGCTTTTATTTATAAAGGGGGATAAAGAAACTGTGTCCTTTATTGAACTTACCAGTGCTCTATTTATAGTGCTAAGAGATCGAATAATTATCGAACAATATCTGATCAAATAAGCAATATTCTTTTTGGATATATTCTATGGGCCTCACAATCGTCATATTCCTTTTGTATCTAGAATTTCAAATACGTGCTTCTCCATTGGGCCTCACTTTGGCTATATCTTATTTTAATATTGAGCAATTTGATGGTCCTACTTCTACTTGATGAATATGTTTATACGTGTAATGAGAATACTCATTAGTATAAAAGGGTGATAAAACTTTATAATTTACGCTACCAATTTTCCACCATTGTATTTCATTTCTTTAACCTACCAAAGAAAGAAATTTAATCCATTATCATTTCTTCATTGTGATTTCATTCAAATATCAAAATTGCATAGTTTTTCTCTACTGCCATTTAGAGATGCACGAACCGGTTTCGGTTTTGGTCAACCAATCGAAAAAAACAGTTTGGCCGGTTAACCGGTTCGGGTCCAAACCGGTCGAAGGGGGAAAAAACTCAACTGGTTCAAACCGGTTTGGGATCGGTTCCCAACCGGTTTTGACCGGTTAACCAGTTTTCGGTTTATATTTTTGTTTCTTTTTTGTCGTTTTATACAAAATAAACTCAATAAACTTTAACTTTTATTTAATACAACACATAATACATCGGAAAGGAAATACATCAAACATAATACATAAAGTTAAAACATAATACATTGGAATTCGGAAAGCTAATCGGAAGTGATTTCAATTTCTTCTCCGGATCCGTTGGACCTAGCTTCATCTAGTGTGATTTCTTCATCGGAAAGTGATATTGATTGCTGGTTTTTACACCAAATATATATAATATATAATAAAATATATAAAATATATATAAGTCTAAAAATCAACAAGATCAATGATACCGAGAAGTAGTATAGAATGTTCCCGGGTCGTTTATCCCCAACGAGGCTGTACTGGGAAATCGATACAATCGAAGATTTGAGTTTGAAGGAAGGAATTGATTTGAGAAGGTGGAAAAGTCAAATTAGATGATAACGAACAAAAACGTTTAAGAAAAACCTAGAAATTACGAAATTAAACTAGAAAATGAGAGCCCGAATCCCGAACAAAGGGGGAAAAACCTAAAATCTTTAAAAATAACCCTACGAAGAAATTTTTACTTCTAAACTACTCTAGGGACTAAATAACGAAGAATGAAAAAGACTAGACCGAAAACGGAGTTCGTTTGACCCAAAAACGAGTCAAAACAAAATCCCGCACCCGGACCGTTCTTTAAAAAGGGAAAAGTTGTAAAAATGACCCTACGAAAACTTTTGTATTTTTCTCTTACAAAATTTATGACAAAAGAAAATTTTCTAAAATAAAGCAAAATATTTTTTGATGATTTTTGTATTTTTTTATGATATTAAATAAATATTTTAACGAATTAAATTTATAAAAACATTATTAAATGACTTCGAAAAATTCTGAAAAATTTACTAAAAATACTTTACCCTATAAAGATCCTACGAAAAATAAGAAACAAAAATTTGCTTAACAAATAAGCCCGAAAATAAGCTTAAACAGCTTTATAAGCTTATTTGCCAAAACACCCTTAAATAATAAACCCCTTGAGTCTTTAACGAAAAAGACCCAAGGGCGCAGTGGTAAGTGGTGTGTGTAAAAGGGGAATGTATCGATTGGTCACGGGTTCGAGTCTTGCTCACCCGGACCAATTGTCTTTCCCCTTTTTTTTTTTCGAAAACTCAAAGAAGCAAAGTTGTTAAGCTCGTGGAGCTTAACAACTTTGTCAACTAAAACTTTTTACGAAAAGCTGTCAATAAGCTTAAAAATAAGCTTAAAAAGTGACAGTTTAGCTTAAATGGCTTAAAAGCAAAAAATGCTAAGTCTTTTGGACTTGTGTGGTCGTTTAAGCTAGGTCTTGGACTAAAATAAGTTACAAGGAGTCTAAACTAATCTAAATAAGCTATAAAAAGGTTACAAGCTAAACTAAATAAGCTGTAACAGCTTATATTTGACAGAAATACTAAAACTAAGCTAAATGGCTAAAAAGCTTAAAGTAGTTGAACAAATAAGCTAGGAAAAGAGTAAATAAGCTAAACAACTATTTATACTAACCTAAAATGCTATTAAAAGCTAAAAGGAGCTTATAAAATAAGCTGACTAAGCCCTAAGGTAAATAAGCAATCCTACACCTAAGACATGCTGAAACAGCCAAAAGCTAAGTTTGGGCTTAAAGATAAGCCATCAAACAAGCTTCTTAAGGGCTGAAAATCAACAAGCTTATAAAAGGGCTTATAAGCTCTTGAAATAAGCCAAGAGATTGGGCTTAAGTCCTCTTAAAGGCTAAGAAAAATAAGCCTAAAGTCTCCCCTTTGCACCAGGGGAGCTTTAAGGCAAATCTCAAGGGCTTATTTGACAGCTTATTTTTAGCTGTCAAATAAGCTCTAAACACATAAATAAGTTAAAACAGATTGAATACCCTATGAAGAGGGTTTGTGCACCAATTTTTAGCCTCTAAAACTCAATTTAACTTGCTGAATTTTGTAAGTGAAAAAAGACTTTTGGGTTTTTAGAAACTGTGACCAAAATGGCTTGGTGGTTTTTGACTCACAAAGTCAAAGGACCAAAGCTATTTGGACAGCTCTTTTAGACACACAAAACAAACTGTTTTTGCCACTTAAACTCAAACCTACAAGTGCTTAACCAAATAAGCACTTGTGGGATCTTAAAAACCTCACAGTTATGAAAATGGTTTTAAAAACTTTGGAAAACACTTTTAAAAACTGAAATACTTTTAAAAACAGCTTATATGAACTTAACAACTTAAGCTAAAACCAACCTCATGACCATAACCCATGCCAAAACCATTTTGACCCGTTTTTAAGCTTATGCCAAACACCCCTTTACTTTAAAACTGTCAAACCAAAGTGAGTTTAAAATCTATTTTCAAGCTAAAACTTTGAAAACCTTTTATCCACTCTTACTTATATTGACCTACTTAAACTATTTTAACACTAAAAGTCCTAGCTTATTAAGAAAAATAAGCTAGTTTCTCAGCTAGCTTATTACACTAACTTGGCAGTTTTAAGTTATAAACTAAGATTAGACAAATTTAACCTAATGAAAACTTAAGACAGCTAGAGG
The DNA here is from genome assembly GCA_026074375.1 of Tanacetum coccineum. Lineage (NCBI taxonomy): Eukaryota > Viridiplantae > Streptophyta > Magnoliopsida > Asterales > Asteraceae > Tanacetum > Tanacetum coccineum. Next base: position 3,362 of record BQNB010125904.1, read on the forward strand.
TTAAGCCTAAACAAACATGATCAAAGAGAATTAAACAAAATTTGAATAGAAATAAGCAAAAGATAAAGCTAAAATTAAGCTAAATTGAGGCTTGAGGAATTAAACCTGAGAAATTTGTTGTCTCAGAACCCAAAGCCACTCTTTCTGAGTGAGTGGCTTAAAACCCTGTCCTAATGGCTCCTTAGCCTCTAAACCCTGAGCAATAAGCTCAATAAGCTTATATTAGCTTATTTCTTCATAAGCTTCCAAAATCACACTCCATGGGACATTTATGAACTGAATTCAAATTAAAACAGTATGTAAGGGCTTATAACAAGTTTTAAACTGAATTGGAGCTTATTAACAAGAATAAGCTCTAATGAGCTTATTGAGAGCTTATTGAGTAAAAAGAGCTTAATTTTTCATTAAAACTGAGAATTACAAATGCATAAGAGAAATTAACTTGAAAACACTTTAAACTACTTTTAAAACTACACTAAAACGACATAAAACTGAACTATCTTTGCCACAATGGGCTTACAAGGCTTTTATAGCCAAAAATATACAACTAGGTCTTCTTTTTCTCCTCTTGCTGTTGTGCTTCTTTGAACTCACATAAAAGGGATGTGTTTGTTGTGTGAGAGGTTCACAGCCTCTAATCTTGGCCTTTAATTCTTCCATGGTCAATCTTGGACGTCGAAATGAGCTTAGGGGGTTGTGAGATTGCCAACATGGCACCTTTGTAACTGGGAAAGGTGGTGGAGGAGGGGGAAAATGAATATCCATGGGGGAATTGGGTTTTCAGGGTAAAAGGAGGGTGGCGAACCCGTGAGTTGTTTTGGGAGGGAAAAACGAGCGGGAAATTTGGTTATACAAAGGTTGGGGGAGAGACAGAGTGAAGGTTTGGGCAAATGGCAAGTTTGGCCCTTTTAGGTTACATGTTTCATTACACATTTCGTCCTTGTGGTTATATAACTTTTGGGGACTTGGCAAAACAAGTCCCCAAGAGTTATATAACTCTTTACACAATTCGTCCTTGGTGGATACAACTCCTTGGACTTGGCAGAACAAGTCCTTGGAGTGTATCTTTGCAAAAATGACAGAATGCACCCTTGTCTTCTTTTTTCTATTTTCTTCTTTATATATAAGTTTAGGGATTGACAATTTCAGTCCCTAAACTTATATTTTCTTGACTTTGGCCTCGGGGTTGACTTGGGTTGACTTTGTCTTTGACCAGTTGACTTTTCTGTTGACTTTTTGACTTGATTGACTTTCCGGCTTTGATTTGGCTTTGTCTTTCACGGTCTTTTCCATTCCGAGTCCGGTTTTGTCGTTTTGGCTTTGTTTTTCGTCCTTTTCTTAGTTATCCGTTCCTGCACAATACAATTAGCAAAACAAGCATATATTTGGCATTTTAAGTCCGTTTTTGGTTATTTCATTCTTCTAGCAGTTCTAAGTTGATTTCCAATGCTTCATCATTTTCGGCCACGTCTACTTCTGCTGTCCTGAACGTGGGCATTCCAATTTCCGCCGGGATGACAGCTTCCGTTCCGTAAGTTAATGAGAACGGAGTGTCTCCGTTACTGGATTTGATCATGGTACGGTGTGCCCAAAGTACATGAGAAATTTCTTCCAACCAGTTCTTGTTGTCTTTGCCCAGTCTTGCTTTTATTCCTTCCCCCAAACTCCTGTTTGCTCTTTCAACCAGTCCGTTCGTCTGAGGATGTTTTACGGAAGCAAAATGTTGTTGAATGCATAATTTTTCACACCAATCTCTGAAGGGGTTATCTCGAAATTGTTTCCCATTGTCGGATATAATTTCTCCTGGAAGACCAAATCTGCATACTATGTTTTCCCATACGAACTTTTTTACTTGGTTTCCTGTGATAGTTGCTACCGGTTTTGCTTCTATCCACTTGGTAAAGTAATCCATGGCCACTATTAGAAATTTGACTTTGCCAGGTCCTTCCGGGAAAGGTCCAGCTATGTCGATACCCCATTTGTAAAATGGCCACGGAGATGTGATCGGATTCAATTTTTCCTGCGGATTTCTTGGGACGGGTTTGTGCACTTGGCATTCCTGACATGTTTTTATAAGCGCCCTTGCGTCCTTGTGCATTGTCGGCCAGTAATAACCGGTCCTTAGAGCTTTGGCAACGACGGATCGTGTGCCCACATGCATGCTACATGAGCCTTCGTGTATTTCCCGCAAGACGTAGTTCGTTTGTGAGGGTCCTACACATCGAAGCCATGGGCCTAGAAAGGATTTTTTTGTACAGTATTCCGTTGATGATGGCAAAAAGTTGTGATTTACGCTTTATCGCCCTTGACTTTTTTTCTTTCTGCTGGTAAAGTTTCATCCGTGAGGTATTCATGAATCGGGGTCATCCAGGAATCCCCTTCTTCCTTTACCACGGCGAGCACCTCTCTTTCGTTCACGGATTTTTCTTTCAATTCCTCCACCAACACCTGTTTGCTGAGATGTGCAAAGCTGGTGGATGCTATTTTGCTTAGTGCATCCGCTTTTTTTGTTCTCGCTTCTTGGGACTTGCTTTATTGAGAACGCTCAAAAGGTACTGGCCAGTGCTTTTACCTTCTTTAAGTATTTGATCATGTCTGTCTCTTTTGCGATGTAAGTCCCATTTACTTGGTTTGCTACCAGTTTTGAGTCTACATTTACTTCGAGGTTTTGGACGCCTATTTTTTCCGCTATCCGTAATCCTGCTATCAGTGCCTTATATTCTGCTTCGTTGTTAGTTGCTTCAAACTGAAATCTTAAAGCGTATGCGAACTCTACTCCTTTCGGATCCGTGAGTATCACTCCTGCTCTGCATCCGTCAACGCAAGATGACCCGTCCGTGAACAAGGTCCGCCGTGCCGGGAGCGGTTCTTCTTCCTTTGGGAAATCGTCCTGACCTTCTTCCTCTGGTCTTTCTATGATAAAATCGGCTAATACTTTCCCTTTAACAGATACTCTTGGCCTATAATGTATACCAAACTCCCCTAATTGTATGCTCCACTTTTGCATCCTACCAGCGACTTCTGGGTTTGACAGTATGTTTTTGATGGGTTGATCTGTTATTACTATGATAGGTTGAGCTTGGAAGTATCTTCTTAGCCTTTTGCTTGCATGTACTAATGCTAACACCAATTTTTCATGGCGGTGTAGTTTACTTCCGGGCCCCTTAGCGCCCGACTGACAAAGTAGATTGGCATCTGCCTGGCTTCTCTTTTCGTCATTAGTACAACGCTCACCGCTTCATTGGATGCTGCTAAGTAGACGATGAGCTCCTCTTGTTCTTCTGGAGCAATGAGCATAGGTAACTTTGCTATGTGTTCCTTCATTTGTCTAAATGCAGCTTCCGCTTCCTTCGTCCATAGAAAGTCACTATTCTTTGTGCATTTTTTCAAAGTTTTGAAAAATGGTAATGATTTCTCCGCTGATTTTGCTAAGAACATGTTTAAGCTTGCCAATTTTCCATTTAATCTCTGCACGTCTTTCAAGCATTTTGGTGACTGAATGCTTAATACGGCGTCTACCTTGTCTGGCAATATCTTAATGCCTTTAGTATTGACCTGGTATCCTAAAAACATTCCTTCTTCAACTCCAAAGGTGCACTTTTTTAGGTTCAATTTCAGGTTGATTTTTCTAAGCGTCTTAAATGTTTCTTCTATGTCGCAGACAACTTCATCCTCCGTGCAGCTTTTTATGACCAAATCATCCACATATACCTCGAGGTTTCTACCAATTTTTTCGTAGAATGTTTTGTCCACTAGCCGCTGATAGGTTGCACCGGCGTTCCTTAGACCGAAAGGCATTTTTGTGTAGCAAAAAATGCCTTGATTTGTATTGAACACGGTCTTTTCCTCATCTTCCTCTGCCATTTGTATTTGGTGATACCCCTTGTATGCATCCAGGAAGCATTTGAAGGGGAATCCACACAAGGATTCGACCTTCCAGTCTATTTCCGGCAGAGGGTAACCGTCCTTGGGACATGCCTTATTGAGGTCTTTAAAATCAACACACATTCTCCAACTGTTGTCACTCTTCTTTACCATCACCGGGTTGGAGAGCCAATCGTGATAATGAACCTCCCTCATGATCCCAGCTGTCACAAGCTTACTAACCTCGTCATTGATTGCTACGTTCCTTTCTGCGGCTTGGCCTCTTTTCTTTTGCCTAACCGGTTGACAACCTTTTCCTACATTCAACCTATGTTCCGCTATCTGCCTTGGAACGCCCGTCATATCCGTTGGGGTCCAAGCGAATATATCCAAACTTCGCTGAAGTAGGTTGCATAGCTTACTTCTTGTTTTTTCAGTAAGGTCGGAACCATCGTTTTTTACTGTCTGTTCGGGTGTTCCGGATGATTGCTACTTTTATATCTTTCTTCTTTTACTTTGTTCAACGGAGGGGGTTGGCGTTTCCTGGTACGGAGATCATAGCTCATTCAAATGGGAATGATTTTGAGCTTATTTGCGTAAAGTGTCCCTCCCATAACCGGGAACTTTATCATTCCGTGCGTTGTTGATGGGACTGCTTTCATTTTTCGCAACCCCGGCCTTCCGATGATTCCATTTACGTGAGACGTTTGATCTCTACCACCATGTAGTTCAATCATTGTTGATGTTGAAAGTTCGGTCATCCCCAACTTTCACCAAAAAGTGTTATTGTTAATGGCCTTTTTATTTCACCGCTGAATCCTACTAGCGAAGTTGCAGCCGGGACCATTTGATTTCTTATTTTCGGACGGAGTCGATTAAAGCAGTGCTCATAGAGTATCTCAAATGATGAACACTCAATCCAACATACAACTGGGGGCGGTGCACTTTGGTCGACCTCCAATCTCTGCTTATTTATTAGGGGGCTTTAGCTCCTATAGTTACCCTAAGGGACCGGTAGAATGATATTTCGAGGTCGGGTGAGAAACTTTGAGTTATCTTCTGCCTTACTGCCTTTTGTCGTGATTGAATCATTAAAATTGCCTGAGGTTTCTCTTTTCCGGAGGTTTCACCTTTCTTTTTCGACTGTTCTTTCCCGCTGATTTGCTTCAACTCCCGGATTATGTGCGACAGTTTCCCGGCTTTGAGCATATCTTCAATTTGCTTCCTTAGATGGTGCATTTCATCTGTATTATGCACCACTTCTCCTGTGAAACTTCGGCATAATACTTGTTTACGTTCGCTTTTTAAACGTGGCGTTTTCATCCGGAAGGTGGGTGTTTTGAATTTTTCCTTTTTCAAAGGCCAGAATCTTCCCTTCGGTGGTTTTTGTTGAGAAGAGTGAACTGTTCTGGCCTTTTCTCTGTCTTATGTTGACTGCTGGAAGCTCCCCTTTTTTGATATTTTGCCTATGACCCCCTTCCTGATGGTCAGCCTGGGGACTTTTTTCTTTTTGATTTGAGGCCGACCTCTTGCCTCTTGAGAATAAGTTGTGGGCCTCCTGCATCATTTCGTCTATGTTTTTGGAATTTTCTCGTGTGAAATCTTTTGATAAGTTCTGGAATTGTGGATTAAGTGCACGGGATTCAGTGATTCTCATGCAATTTGGTGCTCTTTAACATTTCACTTTTTGACTATATACCTTTGTATGATGTATTCTGTGGACTCATCCGTCTCTTTGCTTGATGTTGTGGACTATATGGGGTTCTCTGATGCACTTTTTTAGTGGGCGGTTATTTTTCAGGAAATGCTTCTCTTTGATCGTTGTAACTGTGACGTATTGGATTTGGGGGAAGTGTCTAACAACACCGAGCGTTTCGGTGAATGTGGACGTTTTAAAATGTGACACCATGTTGGCATTGCCCACCTCTCTGTTTTTGCTGCTGCCTAGAAGATTTTCAAGTAATCTTCAGGATGTTCGCTTCCGTTGTATGTTTTCACATGACTTGGCATTCGCATTTTCGGGAAGTCGAGAGTCTGTCACTAGTGACGGTTTCGTGACGTGGAAAAGATCAGTCTCGGCAAAGACCCATGGGTGGGAGAGATCATCATCTTCGACACTGGACTTTTTTCTTCGTAATTTAGACTTCAGTGCCCACCTTCACTATCTTCGCTTTCAGAGTGATTTTCCATATATCTTAAGCTTTCCTGACGGCTATCGGTTGTGCTGCGGGGATGTACTCGTCCTTACTTCGAGTCTTTGAACACGGTGCTTTCTTTCTTTCTTGATCTGTGATTCATGCCGTGGCGATCTTGACCTTTCACGCCTCAACCTAGTGAAGACGCTAGGATTGTGGCGCGGGCTGCGAGAGCGTCTTGTCTTTCTTGGCGATATTGTCCTGGGACTCTGAATACGTGTGATTACCTGCGCCTAGTGTTTCTTCCAGGGCATCGCCAAAGTCAAGCCTCGCTTTTACTTCCTCCAGCTTTTCTTTCTTTCTCTTCTCATACTCATACTTATCTGCCATAATTGGTAGTAGTTTCTCATAGTGCTTTTCGCAGAACTCTTCGAGATCTACAACGGATGTAGTTCTCACGGAGCCTTTGGGGGTTTGTTTGTTCTTCCCTGTTATATTCCGCACATCAGACTTGGGATGGCTAGAGGTAAGGTCTGTTGTGATTGCTCTATGGTGAGTATTTTCAAGGAAACGCAGTTATATCGGACCCACGGACGACGCCCTAACTTGTTAAGTACAAAAAGCGTGTTTGGGGGTGAACTATGGGTACTAGATCTTTTGGTCGGATTGGCCCCCGGTGAAGGGTTTTATGATTCTGTAGATATTGTACTAAATCCAAGTAATGAATAGATTAATCTTCACACACAATTAGAGTAAAAGTTAGCCTTACCGCGGGGCGGGACCCTAACGATTTAAGTCCTGCGTGAGGAGTAAGTTAAATGTTTGTCAGAGAAAATGTCGAGTATATGTGTGATTAATGATCGACAGAGTGTACCTTTTTGGGGTGGTGAAATGACCCCTATTTATAGGGCAAGCCTAATAATAATAGGGTTTCCTAATACTTTCGTCTCTGGCGACTGTTAGTAGGGAGTGTTGTCCCTTGAGGGCAAAGGGTCCACGTGTAATCGTGTTTTTGCGGCGTGAGTATCCTTCCGTCAGTCAGTGTGCTTTGTCCGGCGGAGCGTGCGAAAGGTTTGCGGGCTTTAAAAGGTACTCACGTGCGTCTTTGGAATATCCGGAGCGTGACCCTTGTCAGGCTTAGTAGTCCGGCTATTTGTTGTATTGGGCCTGGGCCCATATGTGTATATTATGAACTAAGCCCAGTAAGTGTGGTGTTCATCCTATACGTCATCAATTATTAATAAAGGTTTTTTTAAGTTAAAGAGGGTCTCAACCTAGTGGTATAAGTTTAAGAAGGGTTCACAGTTTGCGTGTCACCATCTAAATGACCAACAGTTATTAAGTTGTTCCCGTATCAAGCCTCACAGCCATTGACTGACCACTCAGAAAATGACACGCAGACAGTGAACATTCTTTAAGTTGTGCCCGAGAGAAAAATCTTTAATAAAATACTGATAAAAATATATTAACGTATGTGAGATGGCAATAATCTTGATTCTGGATGGAAGGAAACAAACGGCGTTAATGTGGTTGACAATTATAAACGTGTCCAACGAGTTTTCAAATTTCTCATGCTTCACATCTACTGCACCATATTACATATACTTTGCCTTCCTTATTTTTCACAACCAAACATTTGATTTGATTTGATTTGATTCACTGAATTAGATGGTTGCCGTGGCAGCTGCACCAGAAGTGAATATGGTGGCTAGTCCTAGTCAAGAACACATTGATAACGATGTCGCGACTCACCTTGTTAGTCGTTATTTTCTATACTTAGAAATTTTTGTAACTTGTATCAAACTATAATAGTACTATTAGATGTTACTAGTATTATTTTCCTACTGTTACATTAGGATTAGTATAGATAGTTGAGTTTGTTGGATATTAGAAATTTGGATACTTATAATAATGTTTTATGAAATGATTATCAGGATAAAAAGTCAGTACCAGAATCTGTTGAAGTGAAAGTTTTTCCAAGCATTAGATCAGGGAGTTGCGCGGACATTGGGCATCGAAGATCTATGGAAGATGAACATGTAAGGATAGATGACTTGTCTACACATTTGGGTTCTCTTCCGAAGCCAGCTGCCTTTTACGGGGTATGTTTAATTATGTATCCTCCTTAGATTTACGTTACACAAAACATTGAAAAAGGATGTAACACAACAATTGAGTGGGTCTTGCATAAAAGAAACTCTGCTTATTAAGGTTTTCAAAATCAGATTAGTACTGTTGAGACTTTGGATAAAAAAATTATGTTGTTTTAGTGTGTGCATTCTGAGATTGTTTATCTTAATTTATGTAATCGTGGTGAAGTTAAAAGTACAAGTTTACACCTTGGCCTCGTTGGGTGAAATGAAATGTTCTCAGATTATTTGTGTCTGCTTATATGCATAAGTTGTTTGAATAAACAATCCCAGGCGCCCAGTTGTCGGGTCAACATCATTTTGGGTCGTTAACAATTCAGAGTCACAAATTCTATAATACATATGCTATAAATTACTAGACCTTGATGGCGGAAATGATATGGTTGGTGATGCAGGTATTTGATGGTCATGGAGGACCTGAAGCTGCAGTCTACATGAAGAATAATGTGAAACGTTTATTTCTTCAGAACCTCCAAATATCTCAGACAGATGAGGTGGAAGATTCTCTCCGTAGCGCATTCCTTTCGGCTGATCTTGATTTGGCTGATGATTCCAGCATCAGCCCTTCTTCTGGGGCTACTGCAATAACAGCTTTGTTGTTAGAAAGGTATTGATGCATTTTCTTGTTAGAGCTGATTATTTTATTCTGATTATTTCTTCCCATGTAATCACTTTTGAAAGGCGATGACAAACAGCCCTTAAATATATTTGTATACGCAGGCTTCTTGTGGTAGCCAATGTAGGGGACTGTCGAGCAGTACTTAGCAGGAACGGAAAAGCAATTAACATGTCACAAGACCACAGGCCAACTTACCCTCCCGAAAGAAAACGTGTAGAAGAACTTGGAGCATTTGTTGACGATGGATATCTTAACGGCGTTCTCTCAGTAACCCGAGCCTTAGGAGACTGGGACATGAAGTTTCCTCGTGGGTCCACGTCACCACTAATAGCAGAGCCAGATGTTCAGCAAGTAGTCTTGACAGAAGAAGATGAGTTTCTCATAATTGGGTGTGATGGGATTTGGGATGTGTTGTCAAGTCAACAAGCGGTCAAACTTGTGCGACGTGGCTTACTTCGCCATGATGACCCTGAACAGTGTGCTAAAGCTCTTGTTAGAGAGGCCTTACGTCTCAACACGTATGATAATCTTACTGTCGTAGTTGTTTGTTTTACTTCAATGGAACGTCACAGAGACACAACACAACGCAACATAAAATGCTCCACAAAGTCATTGTACAGGTTCAACTGTTTTCAATAACTAACCGTCCTTGATATTGTGTTTTTAGAGGCGGGATTATGTTTTTGTACATAGATGAGATGATAAACGACTGTTTGTCATTGATTATGTATGTTGTATGTGAGATATCAATGAAAAGTGATTTTTGCAGAGTATCAGCATATTCATTCATTTGTCCTGTTGTCGTGTTTTAGTCGTTATACTTAGTGTCGAGTTTCGGCATTTTGTAACGTAAAAAATCCCTAAAATTCACTGTTACTAGTGATATTTTTATATAAAAATATTAAATTTATGTTCTAAATGTGTTGCAGATGTTTATAAGTTAACGGTTTAGGTCACAAAATGGCAAAAAACCTTTTCTAAAGTCATGTCTAGATACGTGAACTATCAAGTATCATTAAGGGGGTGTTTATTTTGGCTTATATGTGGGCTTATCTGATTTCGGCTTATATTTCTCATAAGCCCCAAATTTCCGGCTTATTTTGAGACTTGTGGGCTTATATAAGTTTATTACGATATGATAAATGTATATAAGCCCATAAATCCCAAAATAAGCCAGAAAATTAGGGCTTATTAAATATAAGCCGAAATCAAATAAGTGCATAAGCCCACATATAAGCCGAAACAAACACCCCCTAAATGCAACGAACTTTCATAAAATGTTTCGATTTGCACATTTTAATATGTTGTCATACCATAAAAAGTGACACGTATCACTATTTTTAACATGACAACATATCAAAATTGCATTTAATGATATTGTTTATAGTTCACGTACCAAGACTAAATTTTAGAAAAAAAATTGCTGCTATTTTGTGACCTAAACCCTTTAAGTTAAATCTTACATAACAATTGAAGACTCGGGTTACAATAGATGGTTTTTGTTTTAAACTTGCAAATATTAGCCCAATAAATGGCAGAATTTACAGAATTTGACAAAAAAGAAAAAATAATAACAAATGTGCTCTTATTGTATACACTAATTATGGAGCAACATTCATACTGTATCTGTCTGGTATGTCCTTGCAAAATTTGCAAACCTTTTCAATCCGCGTTCCAGCAAGTTTGCAGTAAAAGGTTGTAATGCCTGCGTGTAGTTGACATCAGAAAAACTTTATTAGATCGGTTCCAGCATATAATCTGCTCTTCCACAAATATCTCATATAAAACCTAGATGCAATAAGAGAAGTACTTACCGATGCCACAGGGGCCAATAACTGAGGTACTTCATATGAAACAGTAAGCTGTAAAAGAGAAATTACGTTCATCTAAAAGTTAGAGAAAAAGAGTGACTGAAATGAATTCTCGGCAAAGGAGACTTACTTCAACTAAACATGACGAAGAACCTTTAGGAAAAAATCGTACAGCTCCTCTGTCAAACAGAAAAAATAAGAATTTTAAATGTCTTATAATCCAAGTACAATTTACGTAGCACGTTAAAGGTTACCTGTTAGGAAGACCTTCTAAAGATCTCCAGTGGATTTTTTGATTTGGGGTTGGCTGCATGATTAAAGAAAGTGACATCATATATATAATAAGAGGAGACACTTTTGAGAGGAAGGGGTGGACTGGATTACCTGCATATTACGAGCAAGCCATGAGAACTCAAGATCACGCCCAAATGCTGTATACTTGAGAGTCCACCGTGATAACTCGGGCTTGTCTTCTAATATCTGAAACGAATTGACCACTTACTGAATTGTCTATATGATTGACAGGAAATAGCGTATATGTCAGGGAGCATTAGAATCTCAAAAAAATTCTTTCGCCCAATGTCCTTGACCTGGGGTAAACAGGACGGGATGTTTTGTGTACCAGTTATCATGTGCTGTTAAAACTCTAACAACGTTTCAAGTAGCCATAGGTTACAAAATGTTTGCAAGGTCAGGTAATGAAGATAGTTTTTATGTTTCTACAAGGACCTCTGAGGTCATAAAGCTGTTCTTAGGGTAAGAAACTCAGGTAAGTTTCTGTTTACTTCCATTTTCAGCATTATATTAACTCGTTCCTTATATACACGCCTTTATGCTTTTAGCCCTATATGCCTTATATGTTAGTTATGTGTTTATGATCGTATGCTTTTATGTCTTTATGTTATAAACGAATATTCTACCATAATGGGTATTCAAGAATCGGTACATGAAATTGGCCTTATTGCCTTTACACTTATTTTCTATATCATAGTTTGTATGCGAGCCATATAATCCTTGTATGCTTGTATGTTCGTACACTTTGCATGGCTCTACAAGTTTACGTCTATACACGCTTCAATGTTTGCAACTTTGCATGATTATATTATTGTCGAAGGTCTTTCTAGAAGCAGTCCCTTTATCGTCGCGTAGGGGTGTCATTGTCTACATCCTACCTCCCCCATACCTCGCTTAGGCGGGATTGGGCATTGTTGTTGTGCATATTAACTTGTTCATCATACCAAATGAATGCAAGTCTATAAACATTTTGACGTAAGTTGCTGCAGTCTTGTAGCTTTCGTCAAAATATTGCCCTATTGGAGTATGGGATATGGGAAGTGTAAATATTATACATTCGTATTTCAGCTTTAGGCATGGAACGTTAGTCAACATTTCGGAGAACAAAAATATTAATGCTTTATTCCAAGTATATACTTGTATATTGGAAACTAATATGAAATCACTAAGCTATATAAATACCTTACAAAAATATGAAAACTTTTATCATGGTAATGGGTATACTAGCTTTAATGTTTATAACTCAAGCTGGAAACTTTTATGGGATATATATACCTTACGTTTTGGAAATGAAATATTTACACGACAGCTACATGTGACAGAAGATGAGAAAGTAGAATAAGTCTTCTAACTATACTAGTAGTAGAATTCACAATGCAATTTCATTATGCTTTCATCTCGTAAGACATGTAAGGTGATCTAAGAAGCTCTCCATACATCTTGTTGACATTTATAGATAAACATACACAGACACAAAGGTACTAATAGCGAAAAGTAGCAGCCAAATGATAGAAATAGACTTTAAAGCACATATGGGCTACTGAAAACACACCTTAACAGATGAAATGAAGGGCATCCAACGAGAAATTGCTTCCCTATCAAGATAACAATTATAGGCTACTGAAACTGGAACATCGATTTCCATTTTAACCCTGCATAATTCAACAATTAGAATACTCAAATGAAAAGCAGTCTCACAGTCTGTCTTGCAAATCAGGATTTAGTTAAACCAAAAGGAAAATTCTGCATCCAGACAAATCAGGCGCAACAGAACTCAAACTACAACATAAAATGGGGTATTAGGCATTTTACATTGAAAGTGCTTATCTGATTGTTTTGTCTTGAAGCCATGACCATCAGTTTCTAGCGTTTGGATATACTGAAACTGATTATGATTTTGCTAATTATTCAATGTTCAAATAATCATTTAGGAGCATCAGCAACAAAACTTGTTCGTACTATTTGATCATTTAGTTGTCATTGTATATACAAGAGGGTGTTTATGATTGCTAATTATTATACTTCATTGTTCATACATATAAAGGGGTGTTTGTGAAAGCTTTTTATAACAGTTAATCTGCTTATTGAGTTTCAATACTAAGTTATGAAGGTATTTGTTTTTTTGAGTAATAAATTCCACAAAAGGTTTAAATCAACAGAGTTTCCCTGACCCCGTGCACCCATTTTGGGTGCTGACTGACGATTCACCGAGCACCTGATCCCGGTGGCCTTTAGTCGTTAGTCACGAGCTGTCTGTGATTGAAACCGGGACCTATTTCCACAAAAGCTCTCATTGATTGGTGAAGTGAGCGTTTGCGGTGAGAGAGTGATACCATGAGGGTTTAATTAACACATACTCAAACAGAATCACAACTTATTCGCAAATGTAAACATTATTCCGATTATTACATATCACATCATTACTTTCAAATGGTGTGAAATGGCCTAGTGGTAAGGTCCTTGGTTTCCTCATAAGAGGTCAAGTGTTCAAATATCGCTAGGTGTGTGCATCTGGGGTGGCCAGGAGATAGCATGGGTTTTTTTTTTTGAGCAAGACGAGATAGCAGTTGAATGTCATTAATTTTCTAGAATTTAAGGATTAGGAAACGAACTAAATAGAAGAGAGAAGTACGTGCAGTCCTGCCACTCCATGACAATGTTGTTAGACCTTCGATGTTTTGATACACTTCTAATGTTGTTGTTGCGATGATGCTTGATTGACTGTCGTCCGATGAAGGGTGAATATGAATGCGATGCTTCTGGTAGTGAGAATTTACTTTTAGTTGGTGACCGGGGTTTGACGGCAGATGAAGTGGTCATGGAGAACACGGCGGTAGATGACGTCATTTTTCAACCACCGGAAACTGTCTGACTGTATAGTTACTTGGTTTGTCAAATTATGTGGATTGAGTTTTTTCTTGCTTATTGGCTTATGTTGTTGACCCCACACACACACTGCTTCACTCCACGCTCCTATTTCTACATTTAACATCAAAATTCAAAATAGATTAATGCCTCTAATAGGGATGGAAAAAAACCCCAAACCCAATGGGGAAACTCGAAGTTTTTAGAGTGGGGTGGGGCATGCTTATCGGGTTACAGGGCGTTAACGGGGATTTTTATTGGGTTTGGGGCGGGGACGGGGCATAAGATCCCCAACCCGCCCCGCCCCGAAAGTATATATACATATAAAGCTGTCGTTCAAATATATATATATATATATATATATATATATATATACTAGTAACATAACCCGTCCAACGGACGGGTTCGGTTTATAAAACTTTTTTAGTCAATGTTTGTCTTTTATTTTTAATGGTTGCCGTGTTTGTGTATATATAATATCTTTGTTCTTTATTTAAAAAAAATGATAATCTCCTACTTGTAAGGCTGCAACGTCGGTTTCGTCATTAGAATCCTTTAGTTTGAGTGAAGCCTGGTCATCCTCGAGGCCAAACTTTTGACGATTAGTTGGATTGGTGAAGTCTTGTTCTTCTTCATCAACTCCATACTATTGTCTGAACCATCTTCAGCCTCACTATCTAAACCGCAACCCAGGCAGCTTGAAAAACTCAATTCAAATTCAAAATCATATATATGATTGTAACATTCATGAGTTAATATAATGATATGTATATACACATTAAAAGACTAAGCATATTTAACACGACACCTAATTAACCGTATACATATACAACACTTACGTTGATCTCATCGAGCCTATTATATTACCTTTATGTTAACTACCATATCATTGTCTGAACCATCTTCAGCCTCACTATCTGAACCACAATCCATGCAGCATGGAAAAGTCAATTCAAATTCAAAATCATATATATGATTGTAACATTCATGAGTTAATATAAATGATATGTAACGTGGTGATTTTTGAAATTAAATGCTATATGTGTGTCATGTCATCATTGAGGTGTCATTCCATGTCATTTTGGTTTCATTAGGAAGATTTAGAAAAAATCTGAACCATATAAATCAATTACTCCGTTTTAATGCACCATACAAGTCCTTTTTTTAAATTGAAGGGTAGAATAGTAATTAAATTATTAAAAAATTAATTAAATACTATTAAAGACTCCTACAATTATGTCTTTTTTAATTTCGAATTTAAAGCATGATTGTTTTTCTTACACGTTTTGTTTCATATATTAAGGTAGAATAGTAATTAAATCATTAAAAAATTAATTAAATACTAAAGACTCCTATAATCTAGTTCATTGGCAATAAAAGGAGGACTACACCATTGTCATGTGAATTGTTTTGTGGCGTGTATGTATGTGATGATTGTGTTTTAAAATTGAATATGAGATAGATATCTTGATAATTATGAAGTATATCTTCAAAATATGTTATATAATTAGGGAGTATATCTTAATAATTATGGAGTATATCTTAATATATTTTGAAATATATCTTGATATATTTTTAAAGATTGTTTTTTTTAGAATATATTATTACAGTTTTAGATAATAAAACACAAATGGTAGCTTGACTCAGTTAGTAAACTTAATTGGAACTTAATCTTAAGTCACAAGTTCAAACCTTGCCATGACAATATTTAAAAAAAATACGAAAATTTAAAAAAATCCGAAAATTAAAAAAAATCCAAAAAATTAAGATTTTTTAAAAAAAGCCGAAAATTAAAAAAAATAAAAAATAAATCCGAAAATTAAAAAAATCCAAAAAATTAATATTTTTTTAAAAAACCGAAAATTAAAAAAATTTAAAAATAAAATCCGAAAATTAAAAAAATCCAAAAATTAAAAAATCCAAAAAATTAAGATTTAAAAAAAAAAATCCGAAAATTAAAAAAATAATAATAAAATCCGAAAATTAAAAAAATCCAAAAAATTAATATTTAAAAAAAAAATCCGAAAATAAAAAAAAAAAATCCGAAAATTAAAAAAATCCAAAAAATTAATGCAAAATGTGTGTTAATATGTCATAGGGAGTATATCTTAATAATTATGGAGTCTATCTTTATAATTATGACATATATTTTAATATATTTTGAAGTATATCTTGATATATTTTTGAAAATTGGTTTTTTAGAATATATTATTATAGTTTTGGATAATAAAACACAAATGATGGCTTGACTCAGTTGGTAAACTTAATTGGAACTTAACCCTAAGTCACAAATTCGAACCTTGCCATGAACAATATTTAAAAAAAAAATCCGAAAATAAAAAAATAAAAAATAAAAAAATCCGAAAATTAAAAAAAAATTCCGAAAATTAAAAAAAAAATCCGAAAATTAAAAAATCCAAAAAATTAATGCAAAATGTGTGTCATGTCATCATTGAGGTGGCATCCAGTCACGAAAATTAAAAAAAATCCGAAAATTAAAAAAATATGTGTGCCATGTCATCATTGAGGTGGCATCCAGTCACTAAATCATATTTATACACTCATAGTTAGCCCCATATATATGTTAT
>BQNB010125905.1:0-19687 GCA_026074375.1 Tanacetum coccineum
ATTTAGATATCTTCGTACTGACAATGACACATAGCTTATCAATCAGACACTAAGGAATTATACAGAAAATGTTGAAATTACTCATCACACATCTACTGCACGTACTCCACAATAAAACGGTGTAGTTGAAAGGCATAACCGTACGTTGGTAGAGGCTGCAAGGACCATGCTTATATTCTCCAAATCTCCGTTTTTCCTTTGGGCTAAAGTTGTAGCTACTGCATGTTATACTCAAAACCAATCCCTTATCCATCTTCGCTACAATAAGACTCCATATGAACTACTCGGATATCACAAACCAAAACTCAAGTATCTTTACGTTTTTGGTGCATTATGTTATCTAACAATTAATTTTGTGGAGCTTGGTAAACTACAGCCTAAAGCATACATTGGAATCTTTATTGGTTACTCACCATCCAAAAAGGCTTACCGAATCTACAACAAAAGGACCAGACTGATAATGGAAACAATGAACGTAGAATTTGATGAACTTACCCAAATGGCTTCTGAACAACACAGTTTAGGACCCGAACTTCAAGGGTTGACTTCTGGACAAACCAGGCTGCTTCAACATCAGCTAAACCTCCAACAAAGAATGATTGGTATTTTCTATTTCAATCGATGTTTGATAAATACTTTAAACCTCCAAGTGTTATATCTACAACAATTTCCACTGCAACTCTACCTCTACCAGATACAGCCAGAGCATCTTCCTCTACCACCATTGATCAAGATGCTCCCTCTCCAAGTACTTCACCAAATAATGAATCAACATATCCTTCAATCAATTCTACAAATGTTGAAGAACCAAATAATAAAGAAGAAGCAGAGTTTGATAGTGACACCTTTACAAATTTATTTGCTCCTCTAGAAACCAGCTCAGTTGAGTCATCATCAAGGATTGTAGCCACTTCAAATCTGCACACCTTCTAACAACCTCAAATCAACACCAGAAGATGGACAAAGGATCATCCGTTAGTGACAATGATCAGCAATCCATCCAAACCAGTTTCAACAAGACGTTAACTTACTATTAATGCCTTATTGTGAAAACCTAAAGATCGTTGTAACTCAGGTTGTTTAGACCTTTATCTAGGATAATATCAATGTTCATAAGTTATAAAAACAAAGTAGAATAAGAACAAAGATATTCAACAAGGTTTTACCAAACATTCGCCACAATCCCAATATTATTTGATCAAGATAATAAGGTTACATCAATGAACTATAACAGGGATCAAGGAAAACCTTGATTACCTTGAGGCTACAACAACTCTACTAGATGTGTACATCTCTAACACTTTGTGTACACACACACACTTTTCTGGATATTGTAAACCTATGTCTATGATCTTTTTATATATGAAGAGATCATGACTTACAAAGGAAACATAATACAATTAGGAAACTATTAAATAACATTAATCAACATTAATTATTTACTATTAATAGTTAATAGCATTAATAACTTGTCTTTATCCTTTTAAGCAAGTTATCAATGTTGTTCTTGTTTCCTTCTTTAAGGAGATCTTCTGAAATCTTATCATCATTTGAAGAATTCCTCCTTTGTCTTTTAAGTCCTTCTTGTTTCATTCTTGTTTTGTCTTATCAACTCAAATATAATTCCCAACAATATTTCCCTAGTTGATAATGACAAAACCAAATAAGAACGAACTTCCCCTGAAGTTAATATAGAATGAAACTTCCCCTTAAGCTATGCAATTCCACCAAGGATCCACAAGTTGCAAATCATCAAATCTTCTTCCCCTTTTTGTCAATATCAAATAGGAGACTAAAGTATGCAACTTTGATCTTCACAACTACGAACCAATATTACACTTCTAATCTAAGTATTCCAATGACCCAAATTGCCCTCCATTACGCACCTTAAGAAAAATGAACTTGAGCAGTAGAAACTTACACTAGCAGTAGTAACAATGACTAGCAGTAGTAAAAACCTTCACCTCGATGTAGCATATAAATGGTTTAACATTTTAACATTAACCTTCCCCTAAAACCCATATGTTAACCATTTCTTGAATCTTCAATTCTGTAGACTCTATGTAATGATCACTAATGAATAAAACTAAGTATAACGAACTTGATGTAGAAGTAGAACAACCCAAACTTATGTCTTATATTTTGCACTATCCACGTGACTTCGAACGTATACCCAAACTGATGTATATGGAGACCGCAATCTCTTGACAATTTATCCTCATCTTTTATGAGACACATAACCAAAGTGATAGCAAATGTGAGCATTGAGCACCATAAGAAAAATCACACACCTTTGCTAGATTTGTCAATTCTTCGTCACAACATTGAAAACACAAACAAGTTATCTCCAAATGTAGTCAGCCATTTGAGATATGATAAGAACACAAACCTGTGAAACTCCACTTTAACTTCAAATAGGTGATAAATAACCATCTTCGTAACCAAATCTTCAATAAATCCAAAAACAAGCCTTTTAAACGTTTTAAGAATATTTAAACCATCAAAAAATCTTTTTGTTTGTCCAAGAACCATCTGAACAAACTATTAATCAACCTGTGTGTGTGTTGGAACCAATATGTTCCAAAATCAAAAACCAAAAATCTTATGATTTGTGTGTGTTTTCCCTTCTGTCCAAGATCTTCTGATAGCCGAGAACAAAAATCACGTTTTACCCGATATCGGATAACACTACTAGTATAAAACCACTTTCTCGGACGTAACTAACAGCATTAATTACTAGGAAAAATCAAACTACCTTAATAACATTCGAACAATGCCAATAATAAACAACAGCTTCAAAATTCATTCTTTCATGGGCAGATTACTTGTATACTTCTTCTTTATGGACCCAAGCAGCAGTACATCTTACGAACATTAGTATACTTTGTGCTCCAAACTGTACAAACTTTAAAGCTCAAACAATTTTAACTTAAAATTGTTTACTAATATGCTTGATTCCAACATCATAAAAGTATTTAAACACAATAGCACACTCTAACGGTAGAAATTTACTTTGAAGCCCAGTAGCATGCGTAATACCAGCATTAAAATCCCATGTGAACTTTCACCTTTTATCACAATGCTTGAATAGTATTAATACATACCTGTACACGAATAGTAGTAATTCATTTTTGTTAATCCTTTTGCATAAGTACACGTGAACCTAACTGCTTTCCTTTTATTTGAACATTACAACAATAGCTTTAATATGGAATATGTATCCAACACGTATATCTTCCAAAAATATACACCATTAACTGTTCTTCTTGATCTAATAATAGCAGTAGCAACCTTCACATCCACATCAATCACTAGCAAACCAGGATTAGTAAGAACCTTCTGGTTGGATGTTAAATAACCTTTACAAATTAAGGTTTTGATATGCTGCTTTCACCATGATCATGAAAACCCCATCATACATTAGATCCATAAATGAACCTTGATCCATACCATGTTAACGAAACATTTAATCCCTTGATAGATCGATATATTGAATGATTTTATACTGAAGTTCGAACAAGGTGTTGCTTCATTTTAGGGTTTTATAAAAGAAACCCCATGGATTGCGTTGTGGTGATCAGAATAACGATGAACATTCATCATATATCAAGAACCAAAGAAAAACATGAATCCATTATCATGAAAACCATATTATGCTTTTACCGAATTCGATCAATCGAAAAAGAATATTACTAAAAATCAAAGAAGTCCGAATTCGATACAAAGAAACCCCTTAATAGTCTCAATGATTTTACAATTGTATTGCATACCAATTAAGGTAGAGAGGATGATTATAAACATCATTATATCAATTAATCTTCAAAACCCCATAAAACTTTAACCACAAAACGATTTCTTGAAAATTAGGGTTTTTAGGGTTTCTTCAAAAACCTTGTAGATCCTAGATCAAGAGCCACGAGGCTCTGATACCACATGTGGAGATCGTTTAAGCCCATCTAGGATATGTTTTATAGATAATATAAATATGCAGCGGGATATAAAGAACAGTAATATTATCAAACAAGGTTTTATTATTAAACATTCCACCTTTACCCCAAACACTATAATTTAGGATTACTAACTAATAAACTAACTATTTTGTAGGATGTGTAAACCCACTTAAACAACACGTTTTCTATCTATGATGC
The DNA here is from genome assembly GCA_026074375.1 of Tanacetum coccineum. NCBI lineage: Eukaryota > Viridiplantae > Streptophyta > Magnoliopsida > Asterales > Asteraceae > Tanacetum > Tanacetum coccineum. The sequence continues at coordinate 4,149 of BQNB010125905.1, forward strand.
ACACACACACACCTTTGCTAGACGACTCTCATTGGAGAGCTCTATGTTTCTAGATTTACTAAACCTATGTCTATGATCTCTTTATATAGGGATCCAATAAAAATGTGCATGTAATCTCACCCCGGAAATTTCAAAGCAATTAAGTAGTAAAAGGGGCTATGAACTCACCGAGTAAAGAAGTAGTGATCAAGTAATCTTAACGAGAAAGATGAATGCCACAATCAACCGCGACCTATAATAGTGGTGCGTAATTAAAACTCATGCTTATATATAATGTAATGTAACACGAGTAAATAAATACATATTTATATATATCGGCATGTAATAATATTCTATGTTTAAGAATCCATGCTAAATAATCACCAAGAACGATACAACTATAATTTCTGAAATTTCGTCGGTTTTTACTAGATGTTCACACTACTTAATGAGATACTAAACGGTCGAGTACGATGTTCTCCTTCTATATCCATACATATATATGTGTTGTTGAGCTACAGTAGCATTCCCAAAAACCATGTCGAATTTCTATAACTTATTTTTTTTTGAAAAATACAAAATCACAAAGTGTCTAAATTCGGGTCTGCCGCGACATAGCAGAAGTTCGACCTGTTTAAACCTACTTCTACAATCCAGAAAAATCTGAAAAAAATCCGTAAAATCACACACCTTATGAAGTTGCTACAGTTTAAATTTCCGTCAGATAAAATTTTAGTTTTTGATCCGCCTGCTCACTGCATCTTTACAGCACAATTTCTGACTATAAAACGCAGCCTTGACAATTCTTTTTATAAAAATCATTTGACTCACTTTTACTTATTGAAAATCGTTGAGGCCTAGTTCGTTGGAAAGTAGGTTCGTTGAACTTAGTTTTAGACACCGGAAATTCAATAAAAGCTTTTAGTATGACCCCGATACGGTACTCGCAAGATGACTAAAATTTCTACACAAAAACGCCTAATGCAGAAAATTAATATTTCGTTTTTCCAATTTTCAAACGGGCATATCTTTTTCGTTTTTAAAAGTTAGAACTCGATTTTTATATCAAAACGACCTGATGCAGGCTCAAGTATTGAAGAACGGGCCATTTTATTTCTGGAGGCCCAAGATCGTGTGAAGAAAGGCCCTTTATTCAAAAGGTCATAACTTGGGCTCTGATTATCCGTTTCAGCCAGGACCAGCCGTTTCGAAGGCTTGGATCTGAGGAGACGCTCGTGGTAAACTAACAATTTTCAAGCCTGATCATCATATTTTAGGAGTTATTTACATTTTTGTGTTTTTTTGAGAATTTTGAACTTTTGTTTTTGGCATAACTTTCGGCCCATTTGTCTTTTAGGACCCGTTTCAGTTTCATTTTCCTATTTTAGCTAAGTGTTACTATGATAATGGTATTCAGGTTCCAAAATATATAAAAGTTATTTTTGGCAGCTCTTTGTCAGAATTTTGCCTACTATCGGTTCCTTTTGAATCAACGATAATTAGAAGATTGATTCTGGTATTCGTTTGAATCAACAGTTTCAATTTGTTATCCCGTTCTCTACACTACATCACGACCATTGGGACGACCTATATCATATTAAACCATAAAATCTCAGATTTACAAACTCAACTTGCCTAATTTTTATCGCCAAATTTTCTGCCCTAATATTGGGTGTCTTTCAACCCCTTCAATCACCACTTTTAAGCATCACATTACCCTAACACTAGCATATCTCCTCTACTTAGACCATCCAATCACCAACAACATCAAAAACTAACATACATTAAGCCTCATGGATTCTTAAACAGAATAATAATCACATGCAAGAATATATATAATTAACTAAAATAAAAGGAAACAAATGTGCTTACAATGAAGAATCAAGTGAAGAAATTGATCAAACACAAACCCTAGTTGGGTGTGTGTGTTAGCTGCCGAATCTACAAGGATCAAACCAAGACCAATCAAACTTTTTAATATACCCAAAACCTTCAAAAATCAAACCCTTGTTAACCCTTTTGCTTTAAATCAAGTCAAAACTCTAAAACCTAAAATCTTCAAGAAATCAAGAATTCAATAACTTCATGCATGATGATTTTTATGGATGAAGGATGATTAGGGCTTGTGGTAGTGATGATTTACAGTTAAAAGAATGAGATTTGGTGGTGATTTGAAAGTGGTATTGGTGGTTTTGGTGATGGCAGTGTCGAACCAAGAGAAGAGAGGGAGAAAATGGCTCTTGATTTTCTTATGTCTGTGTTGTGTGTGTTTGTTTGTGTCGTATGAAGTGAATAAAAGGGAAGGATTGGGCTTTTAAGTTCGAGTTGGACTCAAATTAGAATAAAGTGGGCTTGGATATCAAAATCAATATGTATGATATGTTGGTGTAGATGGGCCGCCGACCATAGTGTAGGGGAGGAGGTTTCATGGACCAAATTTTGTATTAACCAAGTTATATTAAGTGAATCCCGGCCCAAAAACTATTTAAACCCGATACTTTTTATAAAAACGCAAGTTTCGACTTGATCAAACGTAAATAAAAATGAAAAATCACTAAAAATGAAATAAATAAGCTCAAATGGCTAAAATATGGCATTCGTTGCTTTCTCGATCGATAACGGACAAATTTCAAATATAGGATTCGCGAAAATCAAAAATTGACGATTTTACTAAAGCTCGACTAAAATATAAAAGTAGTAGAAATATTAAACTACGGGAGTCACGTAGACGAAATAAAATCTAAAATAAGGCTTAATTTTAAATAGGATCACGGAACTAGACGAAACGAGGAAATAACCGGTAAAATTAGAATAATTTATATTAAATTTATTACCTGAAAATACTGATTCTCACAACCAGCAAATCCAAGCACAAACTGTGGTCATGACAGTTTTAGGGTATTAGAATTTGATTTTGTATGTACCTTAGTTGTTTTTCTTGTATTCGTACCATCAGATCCAATAACAACCTGCTTCTTCTTCTTTTCCTTGTCATAAAACTTGTGACGTGACCTTGATGTTGAATGAGAATACAAAAAAAATACTTGGAACTTGGTCTTGCTTTATGAGCCCGTCAAGTATTTGTCACAAATAAACGTGAAAAAAATATTGTTTTGCCAAAACCATAAACTTGACAATCTTCGTTAAACAACAGGCTTCAAATAATTAAAACGACATCAACATCTTGTTTTCTGTTTTTCTTGAATTGAAGAACCTTAATTGAACCGATTTGACTAATCACCAAAAACAGAACTTTGACACATAAAGATTCATAAGTTCGATAATAAAAACCTTGTAAAACCCTAGATCGAGAGCCACGAGGCTCTAATACCAATTGTGAAGATCGTTTTAAGTCCATCTAGGATATATTTTACAAATAACATTAATAAGCACAGCGGAATATAAAGAACAATAATGTTATTCAACAAGGTTTTTCATTCATACATTTCCATCAAGCCCCAATTCTAGATGATCAATTCTAGAACGGTTACAATCTAACAGGGATCATAAGATCCTTGGGGCTACACTAACTATCACTCTAGGCGTTTACAAAGAACCATACGCCTAGACACACACACACCTTTAGTCGACTATATTTTCTGTACACACAAAACTACACGCCTAATGATCTCTTTATATAATAGAGATCATCTAGGTTTACAAAAGATAAGAGCAAATATAATTAGGAAACAAATAATATTTTCCTAACTTTTATCTGTATCTTCTATATCTTTTATCTTCTTAAAGGAGTCTTTTGTTTATTTCAAAATCTTCCATCTCTTAAAGAATTCTAGTTTTGCGTTTAAGTCCTTTTATTTCATTCATTTATTCATTTTGTCTCATTAAATCAAGAATCCCAACAACCTTGGACTTGTCATATCCAGCTGTGTTACTCCCATTGATAGTGATCTTTTTACCAGTTTTCTGAAAAAACCTTCTTGTCCTCATGCTCAGCAATGCTAACTGCCACTTCAAATCCATCTCTTCTAAGTCATCTTCATGGATTTGTTCTAGGTTCCTCATATTAACAGTGGGACATGTTTGGTTGAAATGAGCCAAAAAATGCATAAACAGTGGCATCACTTAAGTTAGTAGTACTAACTTGAGTACTAGCAGTGCTAACATGAGTGCTAGTAGGGCTAATTTGAGTGTTAACAGTACTAACTCCATAAGCAGTATTAACTTCATTAGTACTGCTAGGGGATGACACAAAAGCCATATTATGAGAACTTGAGCTTGAGCTTGAGCTTGCAGTTCTATTAACCTCTTGTTCAACAATCTTGAAATTATTGTAGAGATCATCAAAGCTTATTATGTCTAGATCAGGTTTATTCCTCCAGACCACAATATGAGTATTCCACTCAAAAGGCAGACTTCTCAAAAATTTCAAATTAAGATCTTCTTGTGAAATATTTTCACCCAAGATAGCCAGCTGACTTACAATCTTCTGAAGCCTGTTAAAAATAGAGTCAAGAGACTCTGTGCTTGGAGCACTAAAGTTCTCATACATTTGCTTTAGAAGAGTCTTCTGAGTCATCTTTGTGGCTTTATTACCACCAAATCTTGTTTGTATAGCAGCAAACAAAGTCTTAAGCTATCCTTGCTGCTGATTAAACGGTCATTAGATGTTCACTAGGAAGGTGAATCAGTAACCATTACTTCTTCCTTACCATCATTCTTCTTTTGAACCTTTTCTTTAGTAGTTACAGGACCTGGTATTAGTGAAGTTGAGGTACCATCAGCATTTGTTGTTGTTTGAGCTGCTGGTTTGAATGAGTTTCCATTCTCTATGACATCCCATAAAGCATAGTCTTGTACTTGAAAGTATTGCTCAATCCTTAGCCTCCACATATCATATTCACCCTATTTGAGAATGGGCAACTTTGCAGTAGTAGTGGTTTGAGCAGTTTCTAGATCAATCTCTTCCTTGTGAGTAAAGGTTCTTCTTGTTAGTTTCTTCTAGATCAAAGTTTTTTAGACACAAAGCTCTGTACAACTTGTTGATCCCAACATAAGATCGATTCCTTAGCTTGTAAATGTTAAGTTACTTTTGATAGATCCAAAACAACTATGGTAGAAAATTTGTGAATACTAAAGAGTATGCGGAATCTACCCTTTAATACTTAGAAGAAAATTAATGAAACAGTTAAACTGTATGAACAAGATATTACTGAAAAAGCTCCTATACTTATTTTTTTATCAATAATAAGAGTACTTGTATTGTACTGGGGTTTAAAGCTTGAAGATATATATAATAAATATGTATATATATAAAACCATAACCTAGGATCTCCTTTTATACACTAAGGAGTCCTTTACAAGATAACTAGAAATCTTCTATAATTCTAATCTTATACGTTATATTTCTAACTTTTGATATTCACTGAATAAGTTCAATACAAATCATTGGACAAAGTCATTTATATCTTTAGATGTTCTAAAGTTCTTTAGCTGTTCCTTCTAGTTAGTACTGGCAGTACTAATTTACTCTAATAGTACTAACTGGTTAGTACTGGCAGCTATAACTTGAGCAGTACTAACAGCAGGAAACTTGTGTAAAGACAATGCAATCATTTCGGGTCATGAGTTACCTTTCTTTAAGTACAAAAGACCTTGATTAACCAGAGACATTGCAAGAGCTTTAGGATCTCTTTGGCAGCTTTGAACAATTGGAGTGGGCTTTGGTTGATATGGTGGGACTAAGATTTCTTGTTTGGTTTCCCACACAATGTCATTCTTCAAGAAGCTTTACATCTGATCAATGTGGTATTGATGCTCATCTCCTGAAGTGCATTGTTGTCTTAACATTTCATCAACAACTTTGTGTAGCTTTGCTTCATCAACAGTTTGTGATACTTCATCCATAAGTTCTTGCGACACTTTCTTAGTAGGAAGCTCATCATCATTTGTGGCATAAGAATCTGTCCAAAAATCAAAGTCATCTAATTGTTCTTGATTACCTGATGTTGATGGACGTGGTTCACTTCCATAATCTTAACCAGATGATGCTTCTCCAAACACAAAAGTTCCATGCTCAGACATCTTCTACCTCTTTGCATATTCTCCCCCTCAAGATAAGCATCATTATGAGGATCTTCCTGATCTCTTGTACGAATGACAGAAGGTCTACAAAGGGTACTGGACACATTGAGTCTTTCAAATTTATACTTGAGTGCAAGCCAGATTGGTAAATCATCCTGTTGCAGCTGAGGATTATCTCTCATTATTAGATATAATTGGTATTGTTGTTCTTGTGCAGAAGCAGGATTGGCTTAAATCGGGTGCACATGCAAAATATGATCTGACACATAGTTCCTGACGGATGAATCAACATGAGAAGGAATATGGTTAGTAATAGCATCGTTAATCTGCGAAGAAATCTCTGAATGAAGATTCTCGTATTCATGCTGAATTGCATCTGCAATCATCTTTGCCACATCTGCTTGACTCTGTTGTCTTTCTAATATAAGCCCTTGTGTAACATGTAAAGGAACTTGTGTCTTGAGAAGTTTCTTGATACGATCATCTACCATCTTGGGCAATGAGTCTATCATGATGTCTTGTAGACGTTGAGCAATTTCATTAAAATTCCTTATTGGCATGAACCTTGTCGTTAGATGTTCAAACAAGTAACCGTAGCATCCTTGTAATTCTGCAAAGAAACTCTTGTATCATTTGAAACGTCCAGGCTTGGATTTGAATAAGGCTAAGAGTCAGTTTGTAGCAGATAGCTTGGATTTTGGTAAAGATGATGATGGTGTAGAAGACGAGGGTTGTGGAGAAGTTATCGTCGAATCCTGGAGTTTCTTAGTATCCAAGGATACGAGAGTAAATTGAATCCTAGGGGATCTAATTGTTGTGGGAGATGGTGTATTCCTAATATCCTCTACATGCTTCCCTTTTTCCCTTCTTCTTAACTCATGATCATCCTTTGCTGACTCTTCCTCCTCTTCGTTAACATTTACGGGTTGTATTACAGCAGTTATCTCCACCTCCGGACTTTCCTTATCACTCATGGGCTCTAACATGCTGGGATCATTTAAAATATCATCATTCTTAAGGATAGAACTATCAACCTCATGTTCTTCTACATTCTCTGTTTTAGCAACAAGTTTCTCAATCTCCTCAGCCATCAAGTGCTCTTTGACGTTTTCCTTATTTTTCCTGGCTTCATCCTCTGCACGACTTTTCTGTTCTGCAAGACTTAGTTGAATTGTATCTTGTAAGATTATATGATCAGCCTCATCAGCAGTTGGAATTGGTGTTGGTGGAGTAAGTCATGCTGATTGTCTTTGAGACATACGAAGTCTAATGACAGTAGACTTTTGTGGAGCACTTGATTCACCTTCATCAATCTCAGGGTTAGGTGTCCTAGGGGAACTAGTTGTCCTATGCGTTCCCTGGGTAGACTCAATCGGCTATGACTGGGTCGTAGGAACATCTATTGCAAATACCACAACATACATCCTATAATTCTCTGTGAGATTCATCTCATCGGTTATCATCCAATCTGGTATCTTCATTCCAACTACATCCTTGTTCTTCCCTGAGTTGAAGATGGTTTTTACCATCTCATCATCTTCCAAATTATGATACTTGTTACGAGCTCTTCTTGAGATTTTAGGGAATGTAGTCATGTAATGACTCACGATTAGCTTTGTGAATCTGGGATAAGGAATCAATGTTGTTGGATGTTCAAGTGAGTAGTGAAATCTTCCCAAAGCAAGTAAACATAATCAACGTGAATATTGTTGATAAAACTGTACAACATTTGCATGATCTGCAATGGAGGTTGATCATATCCAGTGACTCGTGTTGTCAGACATCTTGAGAAAATATTGCACAAAGTCTGCCACGGTTGTACAAGACCGGTTGTCTTAAAATTAGATGATGATCTTAATTCCAGTGTGAAACCAAGATTGTTAATGTAGAATGGAACCATCTCTGAGAACTTTAGAGCAGGGACAAATCGATCGTGATTGTTGTTAGTAGCTTGAGGTAAGTAAAATATGGATCTAAAATCATCAAGAGTCATAGTGAGCTCTTTTCTGTCAAGCATGAACTTGAGCTGATATTTTGATCTATCTTCTTTCAAAGTATGCCAGAACTGCCCTAAATATATCCATGGCATTAATGAAGAAGCAGCAATGCTGAATCTGAGTGGATGATTTTGAAGGATATTTGCCAGGATTTTGCTTTATTGAACTTTCGGATTTCTCAAGTTCACCTTCTTGTTGCATCTCATGAGAAAATATGTGTGTTAGGGTTGGACAATTTCTTCTCTATGAACATCAGATTGTCTTTGTGGTTGTGCCATGATGATTACTGAATGAGTGAATATAAGATGTTAGATAACAAACATTTTTATATAACATTTTTGTCTATTTCATCTCTGTCTATTTTATATGTTCTGGCAATTCTTTTTGAACATATTTTGATCAGTTTGTTTCTCATGTGCTTATTCTTGCTTTTTCTAGCATATGCTATACACTTTATTCGTATTTTTCTTTTATTTTTTTGTGTTTTCTGGCAATTCTTTTTCGAACACACATTAGATTTGCTTTTTTACATATGGTTTTTATCTCTCTTTCTGTTTAGAATATCCTCACTAGAAATTACTTGTGAAATGATACTCTTTCAAGAATGACGAAGATACTCTCTGATTTTAAATAAGACTCAATTTTGAGAAATTTAAGAGATATCATTCAAATTCTTAAAACTTTTTGTGAAAGAGTACCATTTTTGACACAATACAGAAATTTGAGAACATTTTCTTTCAAAAATCATTTGTGCAAAAAGCAGTTGTATTTTGCCAACATTAAATTAGTCAAACTCAATTCATCAACTGAATGGTCACTAAGTCACTCACTCCTCATTCTGTTCATTGCAGAAAACGGTCGAAACCGAATATGACTTAGACCACTTAAAGAATTGAGAATTGAATTGTCAAACTCTAGTTATTTTGAAATTCTTGATTGTTTGAATATTATACTATGTAAACAAACACATCTAATTTACCAACTGAATGATCACTAAGTCACTCACTCCTCATTCTGTTTAATGCAGAAAACGGTCATAACCGAACATGACTTAGGGGCTGTTTCTTTTTTTTCCTGGTTGGAACAAGGTGTCTTTTTACATAATGGTGTCTATTTGGAGTCTGTCCTAAATACACAAACTATGTTTCTTTTTGTTTCTTAATAACAAATATTAATAAAGTACATCACCATTTAAACATTTTTCTAACTGGTATATTTTCATCATGAAATATCAGTTTTCTTGAGTGGTTCCAAGATCCTCCGTCTTGTATTTTTATAAACAAACCCATGAAAAATAAAAAACAATAAAGTTTTCTTATAAACAAACTCATTAAAAAGATCTAATCAACATACCACATTATAGATAGTACTGCTTAAGTGATATGCATGAGATATATTAGGAATAGATATGCATGATCACTTAACGTGTTTTGTGATCCCATTAGGGTTTCCTTGGTGTATAAAAGGAACCCTACGGCACTAGTTAGATATACAAGTTTCACAAATATTCATAGTAATCTGTAACCTAGCAGATTAATAGCAATCAAAGTTCTGTTTTATTTATTATTCTTCTTAGCAGTATAAGCTAGTTTTCGCATAACTTATATTATTCATAGTCATTGTTTCTCTTGTAGTTAGTTTGGATCTATTCAGATTAGCTACCATCATTAACAGGCTAGAAAGATCTATTCAGACTGGATCAACAAGTGGTATTAGAGCTTGTGAATAGGAAACTATGAGTAAGGAAGTATCAAACAGATCTGTTATAAACCTTTACCTTTCAGATCTATTTAATGGCAAGAGAAGATGAATTTCATGATGATAACACAACACCACCACCACCACCACCAGTTATACCTACACAACAAGCCCCTCACACTCTGTCAACTATTAAACTCCTTATTCTGAAGAAAGGTGAGTATGACATATAGGCCATGAAAATAGAACATTACTTGGAGCATACAGATTATCCTATATGGGAAGTCTTACAAAAGGGAAATGGTCTAGTACAAGTCTCAACAGATACAAATGGACAAATAATGGTTTTGCCTCCTAAAACTGCTGAAGAGATTTTGGCTAGAGAAAGAGAAAGAAAAGCAGTACACCTTAACTTTGGCTATACAGAAGACCATTTAGAAATGTTTCAACAAATTGAATGATGCTAAAGAATGTGGGAATCTATCATATCCATATTGGTGGCAATGATGAATCTAGAAGTTGCTGAAAATACATTTCTCAATCAACAATTTGAAAGCTTTTCTGTATCCAACTCAGAAGGATTGGACAAAGGTTATGACAGGTTTTAGAGTCTTTTGAGTCAACTTGAGATTCATGGTTCAGGTGTCTCCACTTAAGATGCCAATCAAAAGTTTCTTAGGTCTTTACCTTCTTCCTGGTCCCAAGTATCCTTGATAATGAGGACCAAGCCAGGAGTAGATACTCTTAGTTTTGATGATCTCTATAACAATCTTAGAGTCTTTGAGTATGATAAAAGGCTCTACTGCATCATCTTCCAGCACACAGAATGTGGCATTTGTTTCTTCTGAAAGCACTAACAGTACTAATGATGTTAGTACTGCTTATGATGTTTCTACTTCTTTTGGTCTAACTACAAAAGAAGGTCTTCAATTAAGACATGATGAACTCAATATCTTTCTTTGCTAATCAATCAAGTGGTCCACAATTGGATCATGAAGATCTTGAACAAGTTGATGAGTTTGATTTAGAAGATATGGACTTGAAATGGCAAGTGGCCATGATTTCCATAAGATTGAAGAGGTTTTACAAGAAGACAAGGAGAGGGCTGCAGTTTGATGCCAAGGAACCAGTTGGCTTTGACATAACCAGGTTGAGTGCTTCAATTTGTATAACATTAAGGCACTTTGCTAGAGAGTGCAGATCAAAAGGAAATCAAGAAAGTAGAAGAGAGATGCAGGGAACACTAGATATAAAGCAAAAGACAATGGGAGGAGACCTGGAAAACAGGAGGAACCTAAAGCTTTGGTAACTCTTAATGGAGATGGTGTTGATTGTACTGGTCATACAGAGGATAAGCAAAAGAACTTTGCTTTGATGGCTTACAGCAATTCAGGCTCAGACATTGAGGTAACATCTTGTTCAAAAGAATGTGTGGAATCATACGCTAAACTTAAAAATTATATGATGAACAGAGAGACAACTTGGTGATGCTAGTATAGAAATAAAAGCCTATACACTAGCTTTAGCAAAGGTAGAAGCTCAATTAGTTTGTCATCAGAAAAATCAATTAGCTTATGAAGAAAAAATTAGGTTTATGAAAATTGATTTAGATGATAAAACTGATGTGCTCACATATCATAAGAAAACTATTGCAATTAAGTTCGTAAAGAAAAAAGAAGATTTAATAAAACAAAAAACTTAGAATTTTCAAAGTTCTTCTAAAGGCCTTAGTAAACTGCTAGATAGTCAGATGAGTACTCGGGACAAATCTAGGCTTGGGTATGGAAATCAAATACATAAAGGTGTCTTAAGTTATGAAAAAGAAGTTCTTGAAAGTGTATTTGACAGTAGTCCATGTGTGTAGAAGATAGTTCATGTGTATGATAGATTGCAAAAGTTAAGGAATGCATGTTTTAGTTTCCCCTCCAATGAAGGAAATACATGCTCCTATATCGGTTTGGAATAGATAAGTCAAATTTTACATATGGTCCAAAACAGTCTAAAACTAGTGAATCTGATGCTAAGACTAGTGATTTTGACTCTTGTAAAACCAATTCTAGTGTAGAAATACTTGAATCTGTGCCTGAACCAGTTGTAGTTGAACCCAAAGTTGTTAGTCAACCAAAAGTTTGGTCTGATGCTCCTATCATTGAGGAGTATGAGTCAGATAGTGATGATGAATATGTGATTAAACCTTTAAAAGAACAGGAAAAACCTAGTTTTTCTTTTGTTAATACTGTTAAGCATGTAAAAACTCATAGGGAAACTGTTAAAGAACAAAACACATGTAGTCCCAGTCCTAAAGTTGACAAGAGAGACTGGAATGGTTCAATATCCAAAAAGGATTGTTTTGGTGATTATAGATTTTACTAATAGGCATGTTTTATATGTGGCGTTTTAGCCTTTTATTAGAGATGTGACTTTCATCGAGAAAAGAATGGCGAAAACAGGTTGAATTGAACAAAAGAAGGGTAAGGGTACTGGTTAGGGGAGGAATAGATTGTATTGAACAATGTACAAAGATTGAATCATCAAAACAAGTTTGTTCCAAAAGCAGTACTAACTAAAACTGGCATATTTCCTGTTAATACTGCTAGACAAAATCCTTCTAGTCAAGCAGCAGAAACTAGTACTGCTAGAAAAGTTTCATACTGCTAGACCCATTATGAATGAAATCAGATAAAGAAATAACTTTTATAAATCTCATTCACCTATTAGAAGGCTATTTAATAAATCAACAACACCAAAAGCAAAGTTTAAAAATAATAAAGTAAATACTGATGGGGACAAAATAGTTAGTGTTGTTAGGGGCTGTAGGGAAACTGCTGTTAAGGCCTCAGCAGGTTGTAATTAGAGACCCAAAAGACACTATTGGACCAAAGTCTCCAAATACAATAGTAGATCAAACTTTAATAAAAAATGTAATTTTAAAGATCCACTAGGCAGACCCAAGTCAGCAATGGCTTGGGTCCCTAAGAGAAACTAATTTCTCTTATTTGATATGCAGGGTGATCCACAAGTTGCTTTAAAAGATACATGAATTTTTTTTGACAGTGGATGCTTAATCCCTAAAGCATGAATTGTGTGGAGGACAATATGCAACAAATGGAATTGATGGAATTTGTACAAAATTGTGTAACTTGGTGAGCAAAAAGAATAGAGAGAAATTGTGAGCTCAAAAATAGAAATTGAGTTGTGAGAAAAACAGAAAGAATGAATTGGTGAGCAAAAAGAATTGAGAGATAATGTGTGAGCATAAAAACAAAAAGAGAGAAAGTGAGATTGGTGATGGAAAAGCTCTTTGAAGGAATTTCAAGTTAATACTGGTCTCTTCAAGTTAGTACTGCTGGGCACTACTTAGTACTGCTGGGTATTGCTTAGTACTGCTAACCATCTTTTAGTACTGTGGGGGCTTAAAGTTAGTACTGCTAGGCTAATTTTAGTACCGCTAGAAGACCGTTAGTACTCTTTGACCCATAACTAAATTTCCTTCCCAATTTCTAGCCGTTGCTAAATTTCTTGATTAAAGATTTCTTGATCTTTCTATAAACTTAAAAGATTTCTTTAAGATAAGTACAAATCTACTTCAGTCGGTGACACTTTAAACTCTTAAATACTCTCTCAAATATCAATTAACTCTACCAAAGATCCATACTCTCTCTCCCAAACATATCCCAGCACCTTAATCAACTTTCTATTCATCAAATGGCTACTTTGGAGTTTTACGACAAGCATAACATGGTGGCATACTTGGAGAAACCAGAGGGAAGTACAGAGTTTCATCAAATCATTAATTTCCTAACTGCTAGTCATATTCACTATGCCCTCACAGAGAATCCAACAATATATGTTTCATTTATCAAATAATTTTAGACAACAACTATTGCTAGCACAAATGTGAATGGAGAAGTATAACTAACTGCTAGCATAGATGGACAAGCCAAGACCATCACTGAAGCATCCTTAAGAAGACATCTGAAGTTAGAGGACAATGGTGGAATGACTTCTTTACCCAACACATAGATATTTGAGCAACTTGCTCTCATAGGGTATGCAACTGATTCTGATAAGCTTACATTTAAAAAGGGTCCTAAAAAGACTTCTTGGGAGCAGTTTAGCAGCAATATAGCTATTGTTATTATCTGCCTGGCAAAAAACAGAACTTTTAACTTCTTAAAATTAATCTTTGATGCAATGGTAAAGAATTTGGATAACCCTCATAAGTTTTTAATGTATCCTAGATTTATCCAAATTTGTTTAAACAAGCAAAGGAGACTTCTTCAACCCCACACAAGAACCTATCCCACTCCTGTACTTACACAGAAAGTTTTTAGTAACATGAAGCGAGTTACAAGGGGTTATTCTGGTGATGACATTCCTTTATTTCCTTCCATGATCACTGCACCTGAATCATCTCCTTCAAGAATCACATCTTCACCATCCTTATCACCACAACATACACCAGTTAGTGCTCCTTCAACTTCATCACCACCCATTCCAAAAACTACACCTACTACAGAGGAGCCTGCTCCAATGCCCTATGAATCCCCTCTCCAAAGTGTTCACTCACTAGGATGTGATGAGGGTAGTGTATCACTTAATGAATTGATGGATTTGGTTACTCAGTTAACTACTAAAGTTGGAAGCTTAGAGAATGAATTGATAAACACCAAGAAGATTTATGGTTCTGCTCTTACCAAGCTAGTCAACAGAGTGAAGAAGTTGGAGAAGCAAGTCAAGACAGGTATAGTTAGAAGAGGAACAAAGATAGTTCTTTCAAAAGATGAAGCTGTAGAGGAGGATTCTGCCAAACAGGGGAGGAGTTTGATTGACGAATTAGACATGGATGCTAATTTTTCTTTAGTTCCTTCACATGATGCAGAGATTCAGGAAAAGATTAGTGATGATACTGAGGTATTGCTAGAAGAGGAAGAGACTACTAAATTAATAGAAGTACCTACTAAGCTTGTGGAAGATCAAGGAAGTGGTGAAAAAGGGGAGCAAGAGGTTACTACTACTGATACTGTACTTAATACTGCTAGTGTACCATTTAGTACTTCTAGTGCAACTCCTGAGGTTAGTACTGCTGCTGAAAGTATGGTATATATAAGAATGAGTGCAAAGAAGAAGAAAGATAAAGGCAAGGCAATTATGATTGAAGATGAATCTGTTTAAAAGAAGGAGCCATTAGATTACAAGAACAGATTGATGAGGAAGAAAGAAAAAGGATAGCAAGAGATGCTGAAATTGCCAAACAATTATAGAAGGAATATGATAAAGTTAGAAAGAAAGAAGCTGTAACTGAAGTTGATATTGCTCATGTCATTGATTGGGATAATCCTTCCATTATAAGGTATCATGCTCTTCAAAATAGACCTAGATCTGTAGCTGAAGTAAGAAAGAATATGATGGTATACTTGAAAAATCAGGGGGGCTACAAGATGAAAGATTTCAAAGGAATGAGCTATGATGATATAAGACCAAATATTTAAAAAGGTATGGGATCAAATTCATTCATTTGTGCCTATGGATTCTAAAAAAGAAGTCCAAAGACTAAAAAGAGCAGGTCAAGATGTTGAAGTAGAACCTGCTAAAAGACAAAGAACTAAAGAAATTTCAGAGTCAGTTCAAGAGCAAACAGATGAAGATCCAAAAACAGATGAATTAACCCAAGAACAGCTAAATTAAATGGTAATCATAGTTCCAGATGAAGGAATAAATGTTGAAGCTCTTTAAGCCAAATACCCAATAATTGGATGAGAAGTTCACTCTGATGACACTATGCAATTTTGGAAAATCGTCAGAGTAGGCAATCACACAGAG